>JARYGA010032419.1:0-46232 GCA_030545235.1 Helianthus tuberosus | reverse complement strand
CAATAAATACAAAATACATAGTTATTTATACCTAAATAAATCTAAGTATACACATAGTGAAAATACAAGATATTCAAAGTATTCATACAAGTATATTTATACTAGAATAATATTAAAAATATTATTTAACAAAAAATTATACATCAACTTTGACTTGGTCAAAGGTACACCAAAACAAGAATAAGTAACATAGTATAGGTGTACGTATACTAGAATAAGTTAAAATACATTATTTTTATCACTCAACAAAATATATATATATATAGGTAGAGTATCCTGTAAAAAAGGCTTAAAGTGTGAGAAGGGTAAGAAAGAATCTCAGCCATTAGAGTTTTTGATCTAATGGGTGAGATCAACAAGGACCAAATTGTAAAATATTTTCATTAATTTGGACTGATTTGAAATATCTAGGGGCAATATAGTCTTTTAAACCCACTAGAAATTAGCTAATGCACATGTAACTTCCCCCCGTCTTTTTTAAAAGTCAATAACTTTTTATACGCAACTTTTTTTTTTTAAAAATTACACCATAATAACGAGCGTTTTTTTATCTTTAATATGAGTACCATATTGCTATACTTATATAGAAAAAAAATATGTTTCGATCAGATGTTTAGTCAATGAATGGTGTTATATACTTGTTGAATGGTGTTATATATTTGTTGAATGGTTTATATACTTGCTGAATGGTGTTATATACTTGCTGAATGATGTTATATACTTACTAAATGGTGTTATATACTTGCTGAATGGTGTTATATACTTGCTGAATGGTGTTATTTACTTGCTGAATGGTGTTATATACTTGCTGAATGGTGTTATATACTTATTGAATGGTGTTATATACTTGTTGAATGCTGAATGGTGTTATATACTTGCTGAATGGTGTTATTTACTTGCTGAATGGTGTTATATACTTCCTGAATGGTGTTATATACTTCCTATAAGTAAGGTGGCGGTTATGGGAAGTTTTTAATTAATTGAATTAATGATTAAATTACTTGTTTACCCTTTTCAATTAATTTAGATCTAATGGCTGAGATTCTTTCTTACCTTTCTCACACTTTTGGTCTTTTTTACAATAACTTTACCCTATATATATATATATATATATATATATATATATATATATATATAATTTAAATTTGACGAGTGTTAAAAATAATGTATTTTAACTTATTCTAGTATACGTACACCTATATATATATATACACATTCATTTGGAAATATATGTATACACATACAATTAGAAGATACATTTTAAAGAATATATAACATATCTGCTTGCATCATCAACAAGACAAACATGTGAGACCCGACTACAAGGGGCTCGGCCCTACACATGTTGTGGACACGTACATAATACTCGTGCGAAGCACGATGTCCCAAGAGGGCTAGGCCCGTTCATACAACTCATGAATATGAGAAAATATATATTTTGTGAAATATATATTAACAAATTAAATTTTTTTACATCTAAAACATAGTTGATACACAATAATTCCATACAACTTAATACACATTCAAGATGGACAACTTGTACATAGTTATCACAAGCCTAAGTTGCTAACGAATTTAGAACACTTGTAGGTTGTGTCACATAGAAAGAAAACACATTTGGTTTCTAGCAGCTTACGTAAGGAACGCAATTAGTGAGTTCATGTCCACTCTTTTAAACGTTTTCTAGCTTTTAAATGTTGATGCAATTTTTGTGTGTGTCTCTTGTTCTTATTATGTTTATGATGTAATGTAATGAACAGTCTTTTGGTTTATCGAGTCTGTACGTTTTTGGTCGAGTCGACCAAGTCAAGATATCCGCCAATCTTGACTTGGTACGGCATGTTTATAGTTATGGTATGTAATGCAACTGCAATGTAGAGTCTGCAAGTGTTTTGGCTTCTACTTAACTGTTTGCTACATTTCTGTCTATATGTTTGCTGTTTGCAACCTCCCACGAAGAACCTTCTTCGTGCACCGAAGGGTTTTTGGTGGACTGATCAACGAAGAATCTAGTTCTTCGTGGGCTCTAGTTCTTCGTAGGCCCAGTAACATTCTTGGTGATGTTACTGGGCTGGGGTTCTATATAAGGCAGCTTATGTTGTGTAGAACAGTTAATAGAACTTGGTGAGTCTGTAAAAAATGTGTGTATGTGTTTGTAAGTGTTCTCTTCCATTTAATCAAGATATTGAATCTTTGGTTACGTGTGCTTTATATTTTGCTTTGGTTGCATTCTTACAAGGATTCCGCACTTGCAATTGTGTTCTAACAACAAGAAAGTAGGTTTCTTGATCCTCCAAGTGGACCTACAAGTGGTATCAGAGCTTTGGCTATCTTTCTTGTTGAAAACCAAGCATAGTGAGTTGTTTGAGCAGGTTGTGAAGCATCTTGGAAGTGTTCTTGAGCTTAAAACAAGATATTTAAGTTTTTGTAAGAAAATGGCTTGAAAACTTAAGAAATCTTATTGTTTTGCTGAAATTTTTTACAAAAACCTTCTTAAACTACATGGAAACATGCTGAAATACGGTTTTTCTTGAAATTTCTTGCAAATCTTTGGCTCGACAACTTTTCCAGCAAGGGTTTGACCGGAGAAGTCACCGGAATATTCCTCTTGTTGAAGGATATTCTTGTACCTTTTTTAAAAGCTGAGTTTTTCGAATGTTTGTCTGTCAACCAGTTTGAGTCATTCACCAAACCACTTTCTAAATTTCAGGGATAAGATTCTACCTTTTATAGTAACTTTTCATCAACCAATTTACGAAGAACCCATTTTGAAAAATATCATCGACGAAAAACTTGTAGGGCGAAGAACCATTCTTCGTGAGATTGGCCTCCAACGAAGAACCCACCCCTGCGAAGAACCATTGTCAACCAAGGAGGTGATGAAGGAGGTAAAGGTGGTGATGGCGGAAATGTTGGTGCTAGTGGAACGGGTGCTCATGGTGGAGATAATACTGATTCTGATTCAGACGATAATCCGCCTGAGCCAGGTTATGAACACTACATAGATGAGCGTGG
This sequence comes from Helianthus tuberosus, assembly GCA_030545235.1. Classification (NCBI taxonomy): domain Eukaryota; kingdom Viridiplantae; phylum Streptophyta; class Magnoliopsida; order Asterales; family Asteraceae; genus Helianthus; species Helianthus tuberosus. Next base: position 43,217 of record JARYGA010032419.1, on the reverse strand, counting down.
CATTAGACAAGTGCGGAGGATCCGTACTGATCAGGATGAAGACTACGTGCCTTCTGATAAAGAGGCAGAGCATCGGAAAAATACACAGATTGCTATACGTAGAAGGAACAAGATGAAGAAGACTATTGGTACATCTTCATCAGAGCCTGTCACTGTACAACAGGAAACCGTTGCTGAACCAGTTCATGAAGCAGAGGTTAATCCTATATTTGGCTTCACTGCATGCCCTACTGTTAGTCGAGAGGACATAGAAGACGGAGAGTTCATTTCCGAAAGGACAGATGAACAGATTTTGAGGTTAACCGATATGAAAGTAGTCGATGATGCTACAATGGACGAAACTCCAAGTGAACCCGAAGCAACAAACTTGGATGGTCTTGATGAAATAGTGTTTGAAGGTGATGCCGAGAAGTAGAAATACGTAAGAGAAGACGGTACTGAGTTCAATCCATTTGATGAAAACTGGTTGAAAGATAACATGGATGAAATCGACCAGAGATTGAAGAATCGTGATTCATTTGCTGTTCCAGCTGATTCGTTTGAAGAATGGAGAAAGAACTTCCTCTCAAAGACTGCAAAACCAGCCCCCCTGTTGTACAAGTTGATTACATGAAGTATGAAAAGGGTCGTCCTCAGGGAAGAATACTCAGCTGGATGTTTGTTAAAGACATTCATTGTGTTGCTGTAAAGTGAGAATACGGAATTCAGTATTTTAAGTCGCTTCTGAGTATTCTTACTGTACCATTTTACGATCTAGTAGCGTTAGCAAAGCTGGAGCTGATTAATCGATCAAACTTTGAAGGTGCTAAGCTGTTTGCTCGAAAGTTGAGGATTGAACGAAGAAAGGGTTGGAAAGGTGAATTATATAAGCCACAGTTCCCTATGTATGAGCAGATCAAGTTCACATTGGATCCAGCAACCAACACCGCACAGTACAGACTCGTGTATAAGCCGGTGAAGGTGTTGGATAAGATTCCGCTAATGTCGATGGAACAAGACATTCTCGTGAACATGGCTCTTTGGTTTTAAGATTCAGATACGCACAAGGGAGTTATCGTCTTCAGAAACGACAAAGAAAACGTCTGTATTCTCGATCCGATGTGGATAGTCAACATGTCGGCTACCGATATCGATAGGTTATTTCGTCATGACATATTTTATGAAGACAAGGATGCAAATCAGGCTTTACACGTTCAACGCGTCGCTTGTTATTGTTACTATCGGGGAATTCATGCTGGAAGTTCGTGGTCGGAAGCAACTCATTAAGACCGAAGACCAATCAACAGCCAATGTGGAGTTTGTTGTTGCAGTTTTTGTGTCCGTTGCTTGTTCTTATTATGTTTACGATGTAATGTAATGAACGGTCTTTTGGTTTATCGAGTCTGTACGTTTTTGGTCGAGTCGACCAAGTCAAGATATCCTCCTATCTTGACTTGGTACGACATGTTTATAGTTATACTATGTAATGCAACTGCAATGTGAAGTCTACAAGTATTTTGGCTTCTACTTAACAGTTTGCTGCACTTCTGTCTATATTTTTGCTGTTTGCAGCCTCCCATGAAGAACCTATTCTTTTTGGGATATGGTCATCACGAAGAACCTTCTTCGTGCACTAAAGGGTTTTTCCTGGACTGATCAATTAAGAACCTAGTTCTTCGTGGGCTCTAGTTCTTCGTGGGACCTAGTTCTTCATGATGTTACTGGGCTATATAAGACAACTTATGTTGTGCAGAACAGTCAAGAGAGCTTGGTGAGTCTGTAAACATTGTGTGTATGTGTTTGTAAGTGTTCTCTTCCATTTAATCAAGATAGTGAATCTTTGGTTACGTGTGTGCTTTATACTTTGCTTTGGTTGCATTCTTACAAGGATTCCGCACTTGTAATTGTGTTCTAACAACAAGTAGGTTTCTTGATCCTCCATGTGGACCTACATTAAACTTTCGGGGGAGATACATGTACAAGTGGTAAGACGAGCTAGGAAATGGAACAACTTAGATCATGTGCGAATTGGGTTGTACTTAAGCACCATTAATCACATTTAGACCGAGGAACGTAAAGGGTACACCTACTGGGTTTTGGCGAGCCACACTCTTGGTCCATGAGACCCACATGGAAGAGTGCCTTTGTGTCCTAGTCGAGGGTATTCGACACAAAAATTTGTTAAGGGTTGGATTGCTTCCTACGTCGTCACATATATTAATGTCATTGAAATGATCAACGATTTCATTGACGCTTTTACATACCGGGATTTATACAAATACATCTCACATTTTAAAGACTCATTTGATACAAAAACATCTACATGAATTCACCAACTTTGATGACGTTTTTAAACTTACATGTATTTCAGGAAATTAGTGGACTATGCGGGGATTTCGTATCAGGATAGCAAGTGTCAGAACTCCTTGCCAAATTTTAGCGGATTTGCTCATTATATTCTGCCTCCTCGTGGTGATATAGTGATCAAAACCTTGCACTTTAAAAATTCGTATTATGTTGTATGACATTTTTAAAAACTTGTTTTCTTTCTAATGGTTGTAAAGAATATTCTGAATCTTGTGTTGTGTTGTGTTTTGAAACCTATGACAATGGGATTTGGAATTTGTTTTATTCATTTAGTATGTTTACTTTATCGTATGCAATGAGAATCAATCACGATCACACCTTACGCTTCCGCCGACGAGCGGTTGTGACACACTAAATCCTAATTTCTCCAACAAAAGCAAGTACCCGTTGGAAGTTGTTCTATTCTCCTAGAAAACGTCTATTGGTGAAATTGTCTGAACCCTTTTGTGGCCAGGATTCGTTTCTTCAATTGCATATTTATTAACCCTTAAAATTAACAATACTTAACCCTTAATATTAACAATATATATTTCCTAATCTTATGAAATTACCAATTTGCCTTTTTTTTTGAAATTACCCATTTATCATTTTGATTCTTTTAGCAACAACAGAAACCTAATCTGGCGATTTTAAGCAGGTCACCCTCGATTTGTTCCAATGTTCAGATTGTAACCAGGTTAGTCTTTGTTTGATTTGAAGGTTGTGTTCGGCAAGGCCATATGAGAAGTTAGGCTTCAGTTTTGTGAACAAAGGTAGTGAAATATGTTATTGTTTGTTGCGAGATCGAAAATTAGAGATAAGTTGCAGGTCACCGAACTAACAAAGAGGAAGAGAGTTTGCAAATTTATTTCTGATTTAGAGGTTTACTTTACTTTCTTTATATTTTTCTCTATTATAAAGATTACAATGTGGTTGTGTTTTTGTTGTTTCTTTTATTCTTTTCTTTATATTATACAGAATAGAGGCTCCAATGTGAATGCTCTTATACCCTTATTGCAATTTGCTAGCAAAAACTACTAGTTTCACAAATTTAGATCTTTATTTTTATCGTACCTAAGCCCCTCTCAGGAATCCTTAACGGGTCTTTTTTTGACATGAGATTTAAGATCATAATAAGGCGTTGCAATTGAAGCAATTGAAAGTTGAATCCAATCAGGATTTGGTGCAACATGCTCGAGAGTAAGTCAGACAAGATCTTTTTCTCTTGTTCTCATCATTTCATCTCTCTATACCACAATTGATACGAAATATATAATGTATCAAGAATCAAAGAATGATGTGTGTCTCCATACATTAATATGTTTACCTTGATCATACCATTTGTTTTCAGAATACTTTAATAAGGTTATTTTATCAAAGAATGATTATCAGCATGTCTCATTTAGAAGCCACCAGATGTTAGTTTCGTTTGTCTTAGTTTTCTAATAAAGAAATTCAACAAAAGCTGCAAATTATATCTCTTTTCGCTAAAGAAATGTCTACTATTGACAATCCATATGGAACACTTGAAAAAGGCTCAGAGTTGAAATTATTATCCGCCACGTAAACGTATAACCAACACTCTATTTATATCTCATATATTCTATTTTCTTGATCAATGCGCACTTAAGAATCACTACAAGAACAGGGCACCTTTAGCGGCGACAGGTGTCGCCGGTATTGACTAAACCACCTGTGAAGGTAAATCCAGTTTCTCTTGTTTAATATCTGTAAGCTATTTCAAGAACAAATTTTCTACAACACCTGCTTTAGAAGAACATATAAACAAATTTGTGTTTGGATAATTATTACAGGAAAGTTGTCATGGCCGGAGCTTGTAGGGGCAACAGGGGAAGCTGCTGCTGCTAGGATCGAGCAAGCAAGAGAATCCAAGGGTCGATGCTATTGTGGTAGTTGAAGGAAGGGACATCGTCGTACCTCAATTTCGGTGCGATCGTGTGTGGGTGTGGGTGAACTCTAATGGGGTGGTCGTTAGACGTCCTATGGTTGGTTAAGATCAGGCAGCCAGCATATCAAAATGTCAAACATAAATAAACGATATACCTCTTCGGAATTTTAATGAACTCTATGCATATTTTTAAGAATGTCTTGTTTGGAGGGTAATGAATGTAGCATGTACGAATGTTATGGTTGGAGTATAATATTGGCATTAAAATATTAATTTAGATTTATCATATAAATTCATTCACAATTCTCTCTGAATATTTTGTCAAATTTATATATCCAATCTCTTGATCCAATCGATCCCACATGTATTTCGTGTATGCTGAAGCATTAATCATAAATATATCTTTGATTAATCATAAATGATTATGCAGAAGTCGTAATTTGAAAATGTCTACAAATATTGGCCGTTTGTTTTGCTTTTCAGATTTAGAAGTCAACAAATGTCTACAAATTTTGACCTATTACCTAAGCAATCAGTTCTAGTGTTGCTAATTAACCTAATACTTTAAGCCTCAAAGTCAAAATTACAACCTCTAACGCACATTATGCTATCTAATTATACTTTCCACTTCATAGTCACTTTTATTTTTAAAATAGTAATCAGACTCTATTTTTTAATATATATATTCTTATTTATACACGACTAACTCATGTATTAAAAATCCTTGTCTTCATTTTCCTTTTTATTTTTTTAAGAAAAAAAACCTACACTTAATTTCATCATCTTTCCCAAACCAAACTCTTCAATATCTTACTGTTATATCACATGATTTGACTTTTTTTTTAATTCCTACGTTCTTAATTTCATCATCTTTCACAAACCAAATTCAAAACGCCCCAAATTTTCAGTTACTGCATTCTATCTTTGTATCTATTGTATTCCAAGAAAAAAAACCAAATACCATAACTAACCACGGTTAATGCAAAGTCTAAGTCTAAAACATCAGGGGCAAAGCCAGGTATAAAACATTGCTTACTTGGAAGCAAAATTGAGTCACCTATTGAAGCGCAACATGAGTACCACTTGCTGCGCCCGCTCTTTGATGAGTGGCCAGAATCCTGGGAACCATGGTCCAGTCTTGATGCAATGGGTAGCAGAACGCCATATACTTAAACTAGCAGAAATCATAATATATATTCTACATGACTCTAAATATCATAGCTCCAATTTTATCAAATTCTATAGGAACAATTTGGGTTATTCATCTTAAATAAATGGGTTGGATAAAAAAATAGCTAAAAATTGCATATAATCTGTTGAAATAATTCAAATGATAAGATTGTTTAGATGTTATCGCTTTTTATTCGTCACGTGCTAGAACTGCTTAGTTGGAATAACCTAGTCAATAGGTAAAGTCTTAGTTTGTTGCTATTTTCTTGTTTTATCTCGAATAAGTCGTATTTCCGTTTGTTCTCTGTATGGCTATATAAAGCCTTTAATTGTGATTAATAAAGCATCGAGTTCCAGCTATCTATATTCCACTCTGTTGTGTGTTTCATAAAACCAACATTGTGGTATCAGAGCTTGGATTCACTTACGAGAGAGAGAGGCAGAACAGTTTTGAGAGCTGCTGTGTATCAATGGCAACCAATACGACAAGTTCCAACACGCTACCATCGGTTCCATATTGCCGATCTTCAAGGGTGATGGGTATGAGTTCTGGAGTGTGCGAATGAAGACCTTGTTGATGTCTCACGATTTGTGGGATCTGGTGAATGTCGGGTACAATTCCGTTGATCAAGATCGGTTGCGGTTAGCAGAGAACCAAAAGAAAGATGCAAAGGCGTTGTATCTTATTCAACAGGCGGTGCATGATGACGTGTTCTCAAGGATTGCAGCTGTTGTTTCTGCACGACAGGCATGGAATGTCCTGCAGACCGAGTTCCAGGGGGACTCGAAAGTGAAGACCGTTAAGCTACAAACTCTAAGGAGAGAGTTTGAGACCTTGCAGATGAAAGATAGTGAATCGGTGGCGGATTTTCTTTCTAAAGAAATGAAAAACGTGAACCAGAAGCGGTCTTACGGTGAAACGGTTAGTGATCAAACCATGGTTGAGAAAGTCTTACGAAGCTTACCGGCCAAATAGGATCACGTGGTAACGGCTATTGAGGAATCTAAAAACCTCACTACCTTGTCATTTGATCAACTCATGGGGTCCTTACAGGCACATGAGGGTCGTGTTAATCGGGGGCTCGAAAACGTGACTGAAGGTCAAGCCTTCCAAGCAAAAGAAGATGAAGGTTCATCTTATGTTCGTGGCAGAGGACGAACAACCTTTCGCGGACGAAGTCGTGGTCGTGGAGGCAGAACTAATGGACGAGGAAAAGGTGTTATCCAATGTTATAATTGCAACCGTTTCGGTCATCTGAAGGCAGAATGCTGGTATGAATCTCAACCTCAAGCTGCCCTAGGGAATGAAGCAGAAGAGAATGATGATGATTATCGATTATTTATGGCGATTTGTTGGGAAGAAGCAGCTGCAAAGGAGGTTGATCAGAAAAAGAACCACCTTTGGTTTCTTGACTCAAGTTGTAGTAACCATATGACAGGCCACAAGTCATTATTCAAGGATTTTGATGATGGAGTGAAGGTTCAAGTCAAGATGGGTGATGGCAAATCCATTCCAGTCGAAGGCAAAGGCACCATCAAGTTTGGTACTTCAACCGGATCATACAAGACACATAATGAGGTACAATTTTCCCCCACATTCGGTTATAATTTACTTAGTGTTGGGCAATTGATGCAGTCTGGTTAGAAACTTGTGTTTGATGATGATGCATGTGTCATAATACACAAACAATCTGGGGAGGTTATGTGCAAAGTTCCGATGTCCAGCAATCGGACCTTTTCTTTGGATGTTGTACGAGATGTAGTGGACCCGGTACAACCTATGGCAGCGGTTGCAGATGAGACTTCCATTTCAGTATTATGGCACTTGTGGTTTGGACATTTGCATGATCATGGGCTTCAGACCCTATGTAGAAAGGAAATGGTAACCAGGCTACCTCTGGTTACACCACTTGCAAACATATGCGAAGGATGTATTTTTGGGAAACAAACGAGAAGACCATTCCCTACAACTGCACGGCGCACAACTGAACCTTTGAACTTAATTCATGCTGATCTTGTCGGTCCAATGAACACTAAATCGCTTGGAGGTAATTTGTATTTTTTTTCTACTGACTGATGATTATACCCGTATGAGTTGGGTGTATTTTTTGCATAACAAAAGTGAGAGCTTTGACAAGTTCAAAGCATTCAAGGCAAAAGTCGAACGTGAATCTGGAAAGCAGGTTGTTGCTCTTCGTACAGACCGTGGGAGCGAATTTATGTCTAAAGAATTCAATATGTTTTGTGAAAATAATGGGATCCATCGTTAATTGACAGCCCCCTACACACCAGAACAGAACGGTGTGGCCGAGCGTAAGAATAGAACAGTTCAAGAAATGGCCAAGAACATGCTCAAAACGAAGGACCTGGGAAACTAGTATTGGGCAGAAGCGGTTGCTGTTGCGGTTTACATTTTGAATATGTCGCCTACTAGAGCAGTGCCAGACAAAACACCATTTGAGTGGTGGTATAAACAAAAACCATTTGTATGTCACTTACGGGTTTTCGGATGTGTGGCTTATACTCTCAAACCCAAACATCTTCGAAAGAAATAAGACGCCAAGTCGGTAAAGTGAATTTTTATTGGTTATAGTGCAAACTCTAAAGCTTATCGTTTATATAATCCTGTCAAGAAATGTGTTATCACAAGCAGGGACGTTGTCTTTGATGAGCTAGCCAAGTGGGAAGATTCCAACAGTGATCAAGCACAAGGAGCACAACTAGTGCATAATATAAATATTACTAATGAAGTTCAAGTAACAACAAGCACAACTCAAACTCTTGATAGTGGGTCTTCCTCAACCAGCAGCCCCACTGTTCAGAGTTCAAGTCCCTCCTCAAGTCACTCGAGCAACAGTCCTCAAACACCATCGATGTCACAGTCAGGGTCGAGTTCGTCTGACGTCGATCCAGGAAGAGTGCGAACACTGGCAGATCTCTATGAACACACAACCGAGATGGATGAAACCTGCCAGTTTGTTCTCTCGGTCATTGAACCCACTATGTTTGTAGAAGTAATAGGGAAAGAGGAGTGGAAGATGGCGATGAACGAAGAGTTGCAATCATTAAAACAACATAACACTTGGTCACTCACAGATTTACCAACTGGTAAGGAGGCAATTGGGCTGAAGTGGATCTTCAAAACCAAGCTTCATTCGGATGGTCAAGTTAAACGATATAAAGCCCGTCTCGTGGTGAAGGGCTATGCTCAGGAACGAAGGATTGATTATGACGATATGTTTTCACCCGTTGCCCGGTTTGAGACTATCCGGGTGGTGCTATCTCTTGCAGCCCAAAATGGTTGGCCAGTTTATCAGTTTGATATTAACTCTGCCTCTCTTAGTGGTCCATTGCAGGAGGAGGTATATGTACAACAACCTCCTGGTTTCGAACTCAAAGATCAAGAAGGAAAGGTGTGTAGACTTCACAAGGCCTTGTATGGCCTAAAGCAAGCCCCTCGGGCTTGGTACGGTTGTATTGATGGCTATTTTCAAAGGCATGGGTATGTTAGAAGCTTGAATGAACCCACTGTGTATGTGAAGACATCAAATGGTGAAACTCTGATAGTATGCTTGTACGTCGATGATGTTATTTACACCAGTTCGTCTTCATCCCTTCTTTTGGAATTCAAGAACAAAATGATCACCGAATTCGAGATGTCGGAAATTGGTGAACTTCACTATTTTCTTGGGCTGGAAGTGGTTCAAAGATCAGATGGCTTGTTTATATCTCAACACAAGTATGCACAAGACTTGTTTTCAAAGTTTGGGATGGCTACTTGTAAGTGGGTTGCAACACCAATGAACCAAGGTGAAAAGTTGGGTATTAGAAGATGGTGCAGAAGCTGCTGATGCAGCAAGGTTTCAAATTCTTGTGGGGGGTCTCATCTACCTCACACATACGTGACCTGACATCGCGTTCGCGGTTTCATTAATATCCCGGTTCATGCATAAACCCTCAGTTTTGCACTTTGGAGCTGCAAAACAGGTCTTACGGTATATTGCGAGTACGATTGATTATGGATTATGGTACGGGAGAGCTAATGATATAGTATTGGAAGGCTATACAGATAGCGATTGGGGTAGCTCAAGTGAAGATGCAAAGAGTCTATCAGCTCATGTATTCTCTATCGGGTCAGCGACGGTAACATGGAGTACCAAGAAACAACTGGTTATGGCTTTATCAACCACGGAGGCGGAATATATTGCAGCCAATGCAGCTTCTTGTCAAGCTGCTTGGATCAGGAAGTTGTTAAAGGATATCAATCAGGAGCTGAAAATGGCTACTTCTATACACTGTGACAATCAACCTGCCATTTTTCTCACCAAGAATCAAGGATTTCACAGGCGCAGCAAGCATATAAATATTCGTTGTTACGACATCAGAAATTTGGTTGAAGATCAGGAGAACAAGTTAAACCCGTGTCCTACACAAGAATAACTAGCTGACATTCTTACAAAACCATTGGGGAAGGAGCAATTCGCCTACTTACGTGCTCGCTTGGGATTTAAGAGCATCTGAATTACGGGAGGATGTTGAAATAATTCAAATGATAAGATTGTTTTGATGTTGTTGATACATATTTTGTGGACGCGACTCATTTCGGTTCGACTCGGTTCGGTTCGACCCGGTTAGGTTCGGCTCAAGCCCGACGTCACGACATTCCTCCGTCGTGCGCCCCAGAGTTCGACACGCGAAGCACGGAGAGCCGCGGACCAATTCCCGCTGACACATCATCATGATGATGTCACAAGTTGACTAATCTTACAATCTGCATATATTGTTGAATTCACGTACATGTGCTTTGTGATTGGGCCAATCCACTTTCAATGGGACGAAACCTCACTTGGGCCATTTGTGTGTATTGGGCTGCTACATCATATGGACGAAGACCAACACAAGTGACGAAATCTCACTTGTGACGAAGACTGAAGTGGCGAAATCTAAATGTGACGAAATCTCTGGATTTCGTCGAAGTTATTTGATTTCGTCGTAGGTTTTTGTCGGCCATGGAATTTCGTCGGTCATCTACTATATATACAACACAACAGACAGAAACGAGTGTAAGAGTCTACATAGACTTTGAGAGCGAACACACAGTAAACACACACACTGAGAGTTTATGAAAGCATCTTGTAAACATTGATTTGTAACCGTTTCAGACGCATTAATACAATGGAGTGTTAATCGTTGAATCTTTGTGTCTTACGTGTTCGTAACTTGGTTTAACTTACCCGTTTGGATTCCGCACTCACGGGTTTGTCGGAAAACAGGGAATAGAGGTTACTCGATCCTCCGGGTGGACCTACAATTGGTATTAGAGCATTGGCTCGATTCCTTGTTAAAACCAAGTGTTTTTATTGTGATTTGAAAGATTTTAAAGTGTTTTTCTTGTATTTTGGAGTTTAAAATCATACATTTTCTGGAAAAACGTTTTTAAAATCGTGTAAATCTAGTTGTTTTGCTTATTAGTTCATATAAAACCTTGTTATATTACAAGCTTGTATGTTATTGTGGGTTTTTATTGAATGTTTTAGCAAAAATTTGGAACTCGAAAATTTGTCTGGTGAAAACTTGGCCAGAATATTCAAGTTGTTCTTGTCCATCTTAAAAGTGTTCTTGAATTATCTATGGTTTTGATCTTTATTTGTGTCTGAATTATGGTGTTTGTTGTTGATTATAAAAACAATTGTTTGAAAATTGTGTCATTCAAATGATGATTTTATGTTGAAAAAGAAGCTTTGGTATGACAGAAAGTAAGGTGAGTTTGAAAAAGATGGTTTTTGTTGTCAGAAGATAAGGATAAGGTTTGAAAAATAACAACTTGTCTGTACCAAATTGTCAACGAAATCACCAGGTCTTATTGATTCAAACGAAATCTCTTGATCTTGGACGAAATCAAAATCAACGAAATCACCTACATATCTGAAGTTACTCTCCTGATTTCGCCATCATTCTCCTGATTTCGACATCTCTTATACATCAGCGACGAAATCAGATTGTAATAACAACCGGACGAAATCAGATTATATATCATTCTGGACGAAATCAACTTATATATCATTCTGGACGAAATCAAATATATTACATTCTGGACGAATTCAGTGCTGGTCTCTGGACGAAATCTCCAACTTGTTGTTAACGAAATCACTTGACATTCAGTCAACGAAATCACTCATCCAGTCAACAAAATCAAGCTTCAAAGAAATCAGATTTGTCAACAAAAGCTCTTTGCTGGGTGAAATCACATTTGTCAACATTACCTTCTGGACGAAATCCAATCATAATCTGCTCCTGGACGAAAACACTTCAAGCTGGGCAAAAACACTTCATGCTAGACGAAAACCAACTTCATGCTGGATGAAAACACATCAGCGACAAAAACAGCACCTGATTTCGTCATCAAAGGCACATCAGCGACGAAAAGAGCACCTGATTTCGTCAAAAACACATCAGCGACGAAAACAACACCTGATTTCGTCATCAAAGGCACATCAGCGACGAAATCACCCTTTCAGCGACGAAATCACTCTTTCAGCAACGAAATCAAACATATCAGCGACGAAAACCCCTATTTTCAGCACATATCTTTTCATTTTATTAACAGGAGCTTTTTAAAACATTCTAAATTGTTTGATTTGTGTGATTTATTCAGGTATTCATCATTATACATTCAAAATGAATCCGGCTTGGTCTGGTAGTCCATCAAATACGGAGAGTAAGTATAGAAGCACGGGTTTGTCGCCATCATGGGCCGAATCTCCCACCCCCTCGTCCTCATCACGAGCGTGTTCTATTACGGCAGAGCAGTGGGCTTCGGTTACTAACCAACATCAAAGTGAACCAAAAATGGCAAGAAATTTGTATGGTGCTCTAGTACCAGTTGCTCAGTTACCAGCAATCTGTGTCCCAACCACCGATTTGTATGGAAATCCACTACCACCAGTTCACTCACAGCAAAGCCATCGTTCTACTGTAGCACCATCATCTCTTGATCCAAGGAACTGTAGTCAAACAAAACAGCGTTTTATGCTAAAATTGTCAAAGATGCCAGCAATGGTGAATCCTCGGGAAATAATGACAGTTCTGAACATGACAGTAGTTCAGATGAAGACGTTTCAACTTCAGTTGAAGATGTTACAACTTCAATTCAAGTTCAAGCGAGGATGGTTCTGAATGTGAATCAACAATGGAGGTTGTTGATTCTGAGGCAAATGAGTCAACATCTGAGAGTGATTCCAGTCAGGTACGCGTCGATGAATCAAAATCTGATAGTTGTGATAGGTGTGATATCTGTGTTGGATTAAATGTTAAATTTTCTGATTTGCAAAGCAAATATGACGATTTGTAATGCAAATATGATGTGACATTTATCCACAATCAACATTTGATCGTGGATCTTTCAAAATGCACAGAGGCCAACATGTTTCGTGAAATTATGAAAAGGAATTTAAAAAGATAATTGAAACATTAAAAGAAGATAAGACCGAGCTAACGAAAATGGTTTCCAGAAAACAAACTGAAATAAACCTTCACATCAATAGGCTCGAGTTAATGCAAAAAGAGTTGGCCTGTGCTAAGTGTGAAAATGAGGCGATCCAGCTTAAGTTGAATAGTTATTCAAACTCTAGGTATGTGCTGGATCACATCATTGACATACATAAAAAGAAAAAGGATGTCACGTGCATAGATTATAAGAAATGTCCACCACCTATTAAACACGATTATTCTTCGATGCCCGATGAGGAAAATAAACTTCATTTTAAGCCCTCAGTTTCATTGAACCTTGAGGAATTCACATTTGGGCTAGGTTACAAAAAGGAAGTAACCTCAGATTCAGATGATTCGTCAGATGATGAATCCGAGGATACTAACTCTGAACAGTCAGAAACGGTAACAAAAGAGGTTTACATACCTCTCGAAAATTACATTCTTTGTGATCCACTTGCAAAACCGTTTGTGACTGCTACAGCCAAGTATGTTGAATCCTCATCTGGAAGCTGTGAAAGCGTGAACTTGCTTTACACGTTGATTGGATCTGATAAAATATACTCAGACAATGATTTTCCAATCAATTAGGAATCTGATGCCCTCACTAAACACATTCCTTAAATTGTAGTCATTTGTTGAGTGTTTTTTTGGTGTCTAATCCGCATGTATATCACCATTGCCCTTGATTTTCTTCACATTATATCTCTTAAATGTCAACATATACACGTATGATTTAGTTTACGGAGATTTTTCAATGCCGAGAACCTCCATCAGAGAGTAAAAAAGGCGTAAGGTTCAAAATGGTGTAAAATTAAAATGGGATATACCGGTCTAGGATTCGAGTTACAGGAACAAGGGCCAAACCAACCACCAAAGAATGGATTCATTGAGCGAAAACACTTGACAACCTCCTAGAAGCAGCTTTTCTTACCACCAGACGTTTCTCCATCAATTAGGAATAATATGCCATCACTAAAAACATTCCTTAAATTGTATCCATTTGTTGAATGTTTTTTTTTTGTGTCTAATCCGCATATATATCACCATTGCACTTGATTTTCTTGACTGTATATCTCTTAAATGTCAACATATACACGTGTGATTTAGTTTACGAAGATTTTTCAATTCCGAGAACCTCGATCAGAGAGTAAAAAAGGCGTAAGGTTCACAATGGTGTAAAATTAAAATGGGATATACCGGGCTAGGATTCGAGTTACAAGAACAAGGGCCAAACCAATCACCCAAGAATGGAATCGTCGAGCAAAAACACTTGACAACCTCCTACTAGAAGCAGCTTTTCTTGCCACCAGACCTTTCTCCATCAATTAGGAATCTAATGCCGTCATTAAACACATTCCTTAAATTGTAGCCATTTGTTGAGTATTTTTTTTTTGTGTCTAATCCACATATATATCACCATTGCCCTTGATTTTCTTGACTGTATATCTCTTAAATGTCAACATATACACGTGGGATTTAGTTTACGGAGATTTTTCATTGCCGAGAACCTCAATCAGAGAGTAAAAAAGGAATAAGGTTCACAATGGTGTAAAATTAAAATGGGATATAATGGGCTAGGATTCTAGTTACAGGAACAAGGGACAAACCAACCACCCAAGAATGGAATCATTGAGCGAAAACACTTGACAACGTCCTAGAAGCAACTTTTCTTGCCACCAGACCTTTCTCCATCAATTAGAAATCTGATGCCGTCATTAAACACATTCCTTAAATTGTAGCCATTTGTTGAGTGTTTTTTTTTGTGTTTAATCCGCATATATATCACCATTGCACTTGATTTTCTTGACTGTATATCTCTTAAATGTCAACATATGCACGTGTGATTTAGTTTACGAAGATTTTTCAATGCCGAGAACCTCCATCAGAGAGTAAAAAAGGCGTAAGGTTAACAATGGTGTAAAATTAAAATGGGATATACCAGGCTAGGATTCGAGTTACATGAACAATGGCCAAACCAACCACCCAAGAATGGAATCGTCGAGCGAAAACACTTGACAACCTCCTAGAAGCAGCTTTTCTTGCCACCAGACCTTTCTCCATCAATTAGGAATCTGATGCCGTCACTAAACACATTCCTTAAATTGTAGCCATTGGTTGAGTGTTTTTTTTTTGGTGTCTAATCCGCATATATATCACCATTGCCCTTGATTTTCTTCACATTATATCTCCTAAATGTCAACATATACACATGTGATTTAGTTTACAGAGATTTTTCAATGCCGAGAACCTCCATCAGAGAGTAAAAAAGGCGTAAGGTTCAAAATAGGGTAAAATTAAAATGGGATATACCGGTCTAGGATTCGAGTTACAGGAACAAGGGCCAAACCAACCACCCAAGAATGGATTCGTTGAGCGAAAACACTTGACAACCTCCTAGAAGCAGCTTTTCTTTCCACTAGACGTTTCTCCATCAATTAGGAATAATATGCCATGACTAAACACATTCCATAAATTGTAGCCATTTGTTGAGTGTTTTTTTGTGTCTAATCCGCATATATATCACCATTGCACTTGATTTTCTTGACAGTATATCTCTTAAATGTCAACATATACACGTGTGATTTAGTTTACGAAGATTTTTCAATGCCGAGAACCACGATCAGAGAGTAAAAAAGGCGTAAGGTTCACAATGGTGTAAAATTAAAATGGGATATACCGGCCTAGGTTTTGAGTTACAGGAACAAGGGCCAAACCAACAACCCAAGAATGGAATCGTCGAGCGACAACAATTGACAACCTCCTAGAAGCAGCTTTTCTTGCCACCAGACCTTTCTCCATCAATTAGGAATCTGATGCTGTCACTATACACATCCTTAAATTGTAGCCATTTGTTGATTGTTTTTTTTGGTGTCTAATCCGCTTATATACCACCATTGTCCTTGATTTTCTTGACTGCATATCTCTTAAATGTTAACATGTACACGTGTGATTTAGTTTACGAAGAGTTTGAAATGCCGAGAACCTCGATCAGAGAGTAAAAAACGCGTAAGGTTCACAATGGTGTAAAATTAAATTGAGATATACTGGGCTAGGATTCGAGTTACAGGAACAAGGGCCAAACCAACCACCCAAGAATGGAATCGTCAACCGAAAACACTTGACAACCTCCTAGAACTGCTTTTCTTGCCACCAGACCTTTCTCCATCAATTAGGAATCTGATGCCGTCACTAAACACATTCCTTAAATTGTAGCCATTTGTTGAGTGTTTTTTTTGGTGTGTAATCCGCATGTATATCACCATTGCCCTTGATTTTCTTGACATTGTATCTCTTAAATGTCTACATATACTCGTGTGATTTAGTTTACAGAGATTTTTCAATGCCGAGAACCTCCATCAGAGAGTAAAAAAGGCGTAAGGTTCAAAATGGTGTAAAATTAAAATGAGATATACCGGTCTAGGATTCGAGTTTCAGGAACAAGGGCCAAACCAACCACCCAAGAATGGATTCGTTGAGCAAAAACACTTGACAACCTCCTAGAAGCAGCTTTTCTTCCCACCAGACGTTTCTCCATCAATTAGGAATAATATGCAGTCACTAAACACATTCCTTAAACATTAGCCATTTGTTGAGTGTTTTTTTTTTTTGTGTGTCTAATCCGCATATATATCACCATTGCACTTGATTTTTTTGACTGTATATCTCTTAAATGTCAACATATGCACGTGTGATTTAGTTTATAGAGATTTTTCAATGCCGAGAACCTCCATCAGAGAGTAAAAAAGGCGTAAGGTTCACAATGGTGTAAAATTAAAATGGGATATACCGGGCTAGGATTCGAGTTACAAGAACAAGGGCCAAACCAATCACCCAAGAATGGAATCGTCGAGCAAAAACACTTGACAACCTCCTAGAAGCAGCTTTTCTTGCCACCAGACGTTTCTCCATCAATTAGGAATAATATGCCATCACTAAACACATTCCTTAAATTGTAGCCATTTGTTGAGTGTTTTTTTGTGTCTAATCCGCATATATATCACCATTGCATTTGTTTTTCTTGACTGTATATCTCTTAAATGTCAACATATACACGTGTGATTTAGTTTACGAAGATTTTGCAATGCCGAGAACCACGATTAGAGAGTAAAAAAGGCGTAAGGTTCACAATGGTGTAAAATTAAAATGGGATATACCGGCCTAGGATTCGAGTTACAGGAACAAGGGCCAAACCAACAACCCAAGAATGGAATCGTCGAGTGAAAACAATTGACAACCTCCTAGAAGCAGCTTTTCTTGCCACCATACCTTTCTCCATCAATTAGGAATCTGATGCTGTCACAATACACATTCCTTAAATTGTAGCCATTTGTTGAGTGTTTTTTTGGTGTCTAATCCGCATATATACCACCATTGTCCTTGATTTTCTTGACTGTATATCTCTTAAATGTTAACATATACACGTGTGATTTAGTTTACGGAGATTTTTCAATGCCGAGAACCTCGATCAGAGAGTAAAAAAGGCGTAAGGTTCACAATGGTGTAAAATTAAAATGGGATATACTGGGCTAGGATTCGAGTTACAGGAACAAGGGCCAAACCAACCACCCAAGAATGGAATCGTCAAGCGAAAACACTTGATAACCTCCTAGAAGCTGCTTTTCTTGCCACCAGACCTTTCTCCATCAATTAGGAATCTGATGCTGTCACTAAACACATTCCTTAAATTGTAGCCATTTGTTGTGTTTTTGTTGGTGTCTATTCCGCATGTATATCACCATTGCCTTGATTTTCTTGACATTATATCTCTTAAATGTCAACATATACACGTGTGATTTAGTTTACGGAGATTTTTCAATGCCGAGAACCTCCATCAGAGAGTAAAACAGGCGTAAGGTTCAAAATGGTGTAAAATTAAAATGGGATATACCGGTATAGGATTCGAGTTATAGGAACAAGGGCCAAACCAACCACCCAAGAATGGATTCGTTGAGCGAAAACACTTGACAACCTCCTAGAAGCAGCTTTTCTTGCCAGCAGACGTTTCTCCATCAATTAATAATAATATTCCGTCACTAAACACATTCGTTAAATTGTAGCCATTTGTTGAGTGTTTTTTTTATGTCTAATCCGCATATATATCACCATTGCACTTGATTTTCTTGACTGTATATCTCTTAGATGTCAACATATACACGTGTGATTTAGTTTACGGAGATTTTTCAATGCCGAGAACCTCGATCAGAGGGTAAAAAAGGCGTAAGGTTCACAATGGTGTAAAATTAAAATGAGATATACCGGGCTAGGATTCGAGTTACAAAAACAAGGGCCAAACGAACCACCCAAGAATGTAATCGTCGATCAAAAACACTTGACAACCTCCTACAAGCAGCTTTTCTTGCCACCAGACCTTTCTGCATCAATTTGGAATCTGATGCCGTCATTAAACACATTCCTTAAATTGTAGCCATTTGTTGAGTATTTTTTTGTGTCTAATCCACATATATATCACCATTGCCCTTCATTTTCTTGACTGTATATCTCTTAAATGTCAGCATATACACGTGTGATTTAGTTTACGGAGATTTTTCATTGCCGAGAACCTCAATCATAGAGTAAAAAAGGCATAAGCTTCACAATGGTGTAAAATTAAAATGGGATATAACGGGCTAGGATTCTAGTTACAGGAACAAGGTCCAAACCAACCGCCCAAGAATGGAATCGTTGAGCGAAAACACTTGACAACCTCCTAGAAGCAGCTTTTCTTGCCGCCAGACCTTTCTCCATCAATTAGAAATCTGATAACGTCATTAAACACATTCCTTAAATTGTAGCCATTTGTTGAGTGTTTTTTTGGTGTCCAATCCGCATATATATCACTATTGCCCTTGATTTTCTTGACATTATATCTTTTAAATGTCAACATATACACGTGTGATTTAGTTTATAGAGATTGTTCAATGCCGAGAACCTCCATCAGAGAGTAAAAAAGGCGTAAGGTTCACAACGGTGTAAAATTAAAATGGGATATACCGGGCTAGGATTCGAGTTACAGGAACAGTGGCCAAACCAACCATCCAAGAATGGAATCATCGAGAAAAAACACTTGACAACCTCGTAGAAGCAGCTTTTCTTGCCACCAGACCTTTCTCCATCAATTAGGAATCTGATGCCGTCACTAAACACATTCCTTAAATTGTAGACATTTGTTGAGTGTTTTTTTTTTTGGTGTCTAATCCCCATATATATCACCATTGCCCTTGATTTTCTTGACTGTATATCTCTTAAATGTCAACATATACACGTGTGATTTAGTTTATAGAGATTTTTCAATGCCGAGAACCTCGATCAGAGAGTAAAAAAGGCTTAAGGTTCACAATGGTGTAAAATTAAAATGGGATATACCGGGCTAGGATTCGAGTCACAGGAACAAGAGCCAAACAAACCACCCAAGAATTGAATCGTCGAGCGAAAACACTTGACAACCTCCTAGAAGCAGCTTTTCTTGCCACCAGACCTTTCTCTATCAATTAGGAATCTGATGCAGTCACTAAACACATTCCTTAAATTGTAGCAATGTGTTGAGTGTGTTTATTTTATGGTCTAATCCGCATATATATCACCATTGCCCTTGATTTTCTTAACTGTATATATCTCTTAAATGTCAACATATACACGTGTGATTTAGTTTACGAAGATTTTTCAATGCCGAGAACCTCGATCAGAGAGTAAAAAAGGCGTAAGGTTCACAATGGTGTAAAATTAAAATGGAATATACCGGGCTAGGATTCGAGTTAAAGGAACAAGGGCCACACCAAACACCCAAGAATGGAATCGACGAGCGAAAACACTTGACAACCTCCTAGAAGCAGCTTTTCTTGCCACCAGACCTTTCTCCATCAATTAGGAATCTGATGCCGTCACTAAACACATTCCTTAAATTATAGTCATTTGTTGAGTGTTTTTTTTTGTGTCTAATACGCATATATATCACCATTGCCCTTGATTTTCTTGACTGTATATCTCTTAAATGTCAACATATACACTTGTGATTTAGTTTACGAAGATTTTTCAATGCCGAGAACCTCGATCAGAGAGTAAAAAAGGCGTAAGGTTCACAATGGTGTAAAATTAAAATGGGATATATCGGGCTAGGATTCGAGTTACAGGAACAAGGGCCAAACCAACCACCCAAGAAAGGAATGCTTGAGCGACAACACTTGACAACCTCCCAGAAGCAGCTTTTCTTGCCACTAGACCTTTCTCCATCAATTAGGAATCTGATGCCGTCACTAAACACATTCCTTAAATTTTATCCATTTGTTGAGTGTTTTTTTTTGTGTCTAATCCGCATATATATCACCATTGCCCTTGATTTTTGTTGGTGCATCCGTCTGTCGTCTACGTCTTGTATCGAGTCTTGTACTAGAAATATTAGATCAGGGCACATTGTACGGGAAAATAGAGTTTTAGAGTTGATTTACCACGAAATGGTGATTTCCCACGAAATGACAATTGCACTTTCGTGGGGAATCAGAAAGTTGCACTTTCGTGGGGAATCAGAAACTTTATAAATAGGCTAGATATCTTGTCATTTGGTGGTGAATCAGAATATTGTACCGAGTGCTGCCGGTGTGTTTCCTGATTGTAATCATCGTATTTTCAATTAGAAGAAAGTTTATAGTGAAGAACTAGTTGTTTCTACCTTTGTTTCTTAGTTTCCGCCTCTGAAACGAAGTAAAACTCCCCTGAACGACTCGTTCAGGTTCGTACACGATCCTACAAGTGGTATTAGAGCTCAGGAGGAGGAGTTCTGCAGAATATAGTTGTTTTTGATTGCATTTTCTTACTTCTACACCTTCTTTCATCAGTTCAGGAAGATTTCACAGTCAAAATCGGATCAATTTTTTACAGCTTGTGTAAAATTACATGTTAACAAACCCTTGAAAGCTACAAGTTAAAATTCGGACAAAAAATGGGTGAAATGAACTCGAGAAGTGATTCCGCTCGAACCTAAAGTTTTTAATTCCGCTCCAGATTAGTATCTTTGGTCTGATTCCGCTCGTAAGTTCCTGATTCCGCTCGAAAAGATTCTGATTCTGATTCAGCTTGAGATTGTTGATTCCGCTCCAAAGTCTTTTCTGATTCCGCTCCAAAGGTACCTGATTTTGTTGATTCCGCTCCAAAGATACCTAATTTTCTGATTTCGCTCCAAAGTACCAGTTTCCACTTCAAGATTCTTACTGATTCCGGTCCAAGTTACAAAGGTTGTATTGATTACGCTCCAAATAAATACCAAATCAGAGATTCCGCTCACATGATCATTATTGCATGTGTCAGTTCACGTGATCAGTAGTATTGGCCCAAGACATTTGAAACACATCTCGGTCCAATCAACATTTTGATTAGTGGGTTTTTGGTCCAATTATAAATTGCATGCTTTAAAAATTGACGTCTCATTAAAGTTTGCATGTGAAGTTAATATTTTTTGTTCAATCAGTTTGTTTTGTCAAATTGATATTGTCGATGTGAAGGTCCAATCAGACACGTTCAATTTGAAGGTCCAATAGATTGCTTGTGATAAAATCAATTGTCGGCTAGTACTAGAAACCCAAATAGTTAATTATGTTGACCCAATGAGATTTTAGTTTTCATTTGTGTTGACCCATTTATCAATATAAGAATCGGCCCAATCACATTCCACATCCAATAACTGTTGTAAGCCCATGTGATAATATCATTGATTTGGTCATTCCGAGATTTGCAGCCCAATCACAAAAAGCAATCTAAGTGATTTCGCTCCAGATTACATTGTTTAGATTCCGTCTGAGAGTTCCTGGTGATTACGCTCCAGAGGGTATAACTTGTGATTTCGCTTGAAACAATACTTTGCTATTTCGCTTGAGAAGGGACTGTCTCGATAAACGTGTTTCCGAATCATGGACTTAATTTTTTTTAATATGACTAGTGAAACAGTTAATAGAATAAATGTATTAAAGAAAGAATTTGACTCGTTTTCTGGTTGTCCAGGAGAAAGTACAAAGAGTATCATTGAGAGGTATAGCCATCTTGTTCGTTCAATGTCTGAGAACGGTATTCAGAAAAGTCCAAATGAATGGGTTGAGAGATTAGCCAATTCCATATCTCAACAAGAATGGGGTAAATATCTGTTGGGTTTAAAAAGAACTGGAAAATACTCTAGATTGATAATTTGTCAATTCATTGAGAAACTTTAAGAACAGATGGAGAATGATGCTGAAAAGGATAAGAATGTTCAAAATGAAGAAGTTAAAGTTGCTGCTGAAGAGACTGAGCAAGTGAGTGAAGTAGAAAAGGTAACTGAAGCTGAAAAAGTTGTTGAAGTGGTGAAAAAAATCGAAGTAGAAAAGATCGTTGAAGTCACGAAACCTTGTCTTAAATGTTCAGAATCATGCAAACAATGTGAGGAAAAAGACGAGAGGTTTAGTGAATCAGAGAAGATGAAAGAAAAGTTGATGTTTGATGTGAAAATTTTGAAAGAATCATACGATGTTTTGAATAGGACTGTGAATAGTTTGCAGAAAACTAACACAGAAAGAGAAAAAGCTTTGAAAATGTTGAATGCTACGATGATGTCGAAGCAGAAAGATATAAATTTTTACATTCAAGAATCTGCGAAATGGAAGCAAGAGTTGGATGGTGAAAAAGTTGAAAACGAAAGAATCAGACGTTTACTGAGAAGTTATACAAGTTCTGATTACTTAATTGACAGAATTTATCCTACTGTTGCAGGTTTTGAGGCGTTTAAAGACGAACAGCCAAAGAAGAAAAATGATACTGGTAAGAAACAGAGTGTCTGTTATAATAAGTGTCCACCTCCAATTTGGGAAGGGTACTCGCCTAGAAAACCGAATAAGGAACAAGTCAAAAAGGCGGTCAATATAAAGTTAGAGTCCGAGTTAACCGATGTATTACCAGACAACATTGACATCACATTCACAGCGTCCGACACAGATCATGAGTCCAAATTAATTAAAACAATGGTCGATCAGGTGTTGGATAAGGATGAGGAGTCAGTGTCAAAGTCCGAGTCTGAAAGTTTGTGTTTGTAGGTCGGGAGTTCGAGTTCGTCTGAAAAGAGTTCAAAATCATCGGGAAAATGGGTTTATAGTAAAGAATTTTTGTTGTCAAAATCTAATTTGAATGATGAAACATTTGAGGTTGCTTATACTTTAAATGGTTCTGACAAATTATATTTTGATAAAGAGTTTCCAATAAGAAGTGTTCGTTTTGACATGATCAAAAAGGTTTTCAAAATGACAGAAATTAATATTTCTGAAATAAAAGATTTAAATCTTACTAGAAAACCTAAGAAATACACTTCAAGAGTTCAACAACGTTTAAACAAGAAAAAGAGTTACAATTCTGGTTCTGGTTTTCAAAAGAAACCAAACCAAAATGGTAACTACAAAAAGAAAGGTCTTGGTGTTATTTCACCAGAAAACTATAAAAATAAAAAATTTTCGAAAACATATACAAAATTTGTTTCAGGCCCGTCTGCTGAAGAGGAGAAGAAGAGCTCATTTTGGAGACAATCAAATCAAGATTTTTTTGATGAAAAGAATATTGAAACTCATCAGAGGAGAGAGACTAGAACCTGTTTTAGATGCAATAAAGTTGGTCACATTGCATGGAACTGTCCCAGAGCAACTAAAACAAAACAGGGAGTCTCAGAAAAACTAAAAGAAGTAGTTGTTGATAAAACTGAACCACCAACTGAGAAATTTAAAGTGTTTAAAAATTCTACATATGAAGTTGGTGAATGTTCAAAAAGGTTTTACAGGAGAAGTGTGAAGCTTGACAACCAAAAATGGGTTGTTAAGAAATCTGAGGAGAAAACTGGTGATGAATCTGATTCCACAAAATCAGAGGAGCCACAATTTGATGAGAGTGCTGAAAACTCAGTTCCTTCAATGGATGATAAGAACTTTCCACCATTGCGAACTGAGAATTTTAAACAAAAGATTGGGAAGGTTGAAATCTCAAATCGGTTTTATTCTGAGAAGGATAATTTTGATGCTGAGAAAGCGTTTAATGGAAATGTGAAGAAAATTTTCGGAAAGATGGTTGATGGGAAGGTTAAAGGGGTTAAAGACTTTTACGCTACAAAGAAAGCAACTTATATCCCAAATGAATCTGAATTAAAACCACTCAAGGCTGGTCAGGCTTGGGTGAACGTTTTCTTTGCTTAAAAAACCTGACTTGCCGGAGATCCCAAGTTTGTAATCGTGGATCAGGAACCGGCATCATTCTTGTTAAACTTGTTTTTGTGTAAGATTTTAAAATTGTCTAAATTTTTACAGATTGAGGAATTGCCGGAGCTTCCAGGTTGGTAAGTGTGAAGCAGGAATCGAAATTTTTATTGGTAAAATGGTTTTGTGTAGATGTGGTATTCCTACAAGTGGTTGATGGAAATTTTCACTTCCAAATGGTAAATCAGGGACATTAAGTTGTATCTGATTTTCTAAAAATTATTGAGGAAAATGTGATGAACCAAACTCCTAACTTTACAAGAGGTAAATTTAACAAAACTTATTTTCCGGAAAAATCATTTTGGTTAAAACAAACTTAAGTGTTTTGAAATCATAATGAGAAAATGGTTTTGTGTAAGGGGGAGTTCTGATTGTTTATGCCAAGTGGATGGCGAATTGAAGTGATTCGATATCGGTTGTCAATTTTTCTTGTACAGTTTGTTTTCAAATTTCCTGAAATGTGTTTGCATTTTAGGGGGAGTAAGTTTTTTTTAGAAAATCCAAAAACATTTGAAAATTTGAAAAATACAAAAACATGATAAAATCAAAAATGAGTTTTCTTGTGAAATAGAGGAAATGATAGTACATCAGTGGACTGTCACAACATGCTAAAGAATTGTAAAGTTAAAATGTGATAAACAATCTCACTGCGGATATGCCAGTAGGTTTTTTCACATTTAGTAGATTGTGACGAGATATAAACCTAAATTCAAACTTGCTTATATCGTGGGAAACAACTTCTTGGATATATGGGTAACCCCCGAAATCTTGTTTGAAAGATCCCTCTTTCTGAGATACTAGGTCTTTATGCTCATTGATATCTGGGGTATTATCCCGGGACTTCTGATTTTGCGGAAGCAATGGCCTATTCCCTGGAGAATACTTTCCGCTTGCTTGAAACATAGCGCAGCCCTCAGCAAATTGATGAAACAATAAAATTGATAGTCATTGCTGTTGTAAAAAAGATCCTCTAAAGGGGACTGATGTGTGTAAAATGCAACATATAAATTACATCAAATGAGACATAAAACTAACCCTTTTTAAGTACTAATATTGGAAAAAGAGTGTTTTTGTCTTCCTTTTGTATTTTCAGGATTAAATGAGCTCAAAAAACACAAAAGAAGCAAAAAGACGGATAAATCCAACATAAATACAAGGAAAGGAACATAAGTGGACTGCCCGACCCCTCAACGGCATCTTCCCAAGCAAAATAGAGAAGGCAGAAGACTGAACACGCCCCGTGCTCAGCCAGCACGGGGCCGTGCCCAAGAAGCAGCAGAAAAGACAAACCTATAGAAGCTTCTATTGCCCACCACGGGGCCGTGCCCAGTGAACACGGGGGCGTGTCGAAAGTACAGCAGGCGCATTAATTGTAATTGTGAATTACAATTAATGAGGAGAGAGAGTGTCAGACAGGCACGGGGCCGTGCCCAGCCCTCTGTTCAGCCTATAAATAGGAGTGCTTGGTTTCATTTCAACTCATCCCTTGGCACACCACCTCTCTCACACTTCATCCACCACCCACCACCATCACAACACCATCATCCACCACCATCATCCATTGTCCATCGTAGAGTGTGTGAGTCTTCTCGGGATCCAAGATTGATCGTAAGAGTTCTTGACAATCAAGGCCATGTTTGCCTAAGTCTCTTACATCACTTGGTGAAGACAAAGTGTCTAGTATAATACTTTTTATTTCTAATATTTTGCACTTTTTATTTGGTTTTGTATTAATGACTTTAATAACTAGTTACTTATGTTGAAGGTGATCTTTCTTTATCGTTTGTCCGTGGTGTCTTGGCATTATTTTACTGTCTATATAAAATAAAGGATTTTCACCATTCATATCTCCACGGTCTATATGGAGGTATGTTGGCTACCTGGTCGGAGGTTAAGGGAACGGTTTGGTAAAGGTCTTGCCATTGTTCAGCGTTTAGAGGTCCTGCAATGGACCTGGGTCAAATTTAGTAGGACCTCCTCAATGCTTCACGGTATTGGATGGCGGGGGTCCAAACTCTTTGATCCCCTCATAAGTTAACTACTATTAATACTATAACCCGGCTATTTAGGACTGTATCCCTGCTGACTCAGACTACTTAGCCGAGGGTAACGTCACCGCCAAAAGCGGGGCCTACCATAATACTGCATTAATAACTTAATTCATTATCTTCCAATAATCCACCCTTTTAGGATTGTATCCTTGCTGACTCAAACTACTGGGTGAGGGTAACGTCACCTTCAAAAGAGGGGCCTACTACAATAACTAAGATAATCTCTTAATTATGTGCAAAAGTGCGGAAATAATGAAAGGTTATACTAGATACGAGTCGGAACCAAGTGATTCATCTTGTCTATCTGTTTTTATTTTATTTTTATTTTCAGCATTTTAGTTAGTTTTTATTTTTCTTAGTTTAAAACATACTTTTTATTTTGATTAGACGTTGAGGATAAACCGGTACTAAAAGCTCTTGTGTCCTTGGACGACCTCGGTATCTTACCAACGCTATACTACGCTCACGATGGGTGCACTTGCCCATATGTGTGTTTAGTGTTAGTAAAATATCGTGTTTTATAAATTTAAAACTTGGCTAAAAATAAGTGTTAAAAGGGCTTAAAATATATACCTAATATATACGACACTTCACACGCATCAAGTTTTTGGCGCCGCTGCCGGGGACACAAGGATTTTAAGAAAGTTAGGAATCAACGGCCTAATCATTTTTTATTTTTCTTTTTTATTTTTTTAGGATTTTCTTAGTTTTTCAGCTTCTGCAGAGCTCAGCACGGGCCGTGCCCGCTGAACACGCCCCCGTGCTAAATCATTGGAACTGGCAATCTTGTTTTACGTCAGACAGTAAGCTGAACACGGGGCCGTGCTCACTCAACACGCCCCCGTGCCCAAGATTCACTTATTGAAAACAGAACCGTTAGATCCCGGCGGTTGGTAATTTCTGACATAAACATGAGTGATAGTAATTGTTTTTACTTTCGGCACTCTTATGGTACGTGGTGTCAATTATGTGGTGGCAAACATGAAGAAGTAGAATGCTACTTTCTAAATTATAGGCCCCACTACATGGACCCACCGACTTCTTATAACCTTAAGAGGGGCGAAAGTAAAAATAAGCACTATTTCTCCCTCGAATGCGCCCAGCCAGATATTCTAGGGGAAATGCACCTGAATTGGTTAAAAGAGCTTAGGAAGGATTTTATTGATCAACCTCAAGACGATGACCATGACGAAATGCTGGAACCGCATTCCGACAACCTCGTTGCTCCCGAAAATACCTTCGTACCTAGCAAAGACTTGGACGATAGTCGTCCCGGTGTCGATTGTGCCGTGAAGGACTCTCCATCGACTTCGTTCGGTGCATACATAGACCTGAGCGATTCGGCATACACCTTCTTTAATGAGAGCCCGGGAAAGGGTTGGACTTGTCCACCTAGAATGAAAATAGGAATTATCCTCACCGACAACCTCTTGCGTTCTCGCCTTAGTTTAGGACAATTAAGGTATCTTAGGCACTTTGGGGTTGTCCCAACCAGTAAGGAACCACCCGATATCAACGAGATCCTTAGAAGTAACAAAACTCCATAAGACAGCCTCCAGACACGGGGTCGTGTCCATGTCAACACGCCCCCGTGTTCACCTAAAAGATTCTCTGCTGATTTTGTCAGAATACGGACAAAATGTGTCAGGATTTCCTCTGCACACGGGGCCATGTCCAGCGGACACGGGGCCGTGTCCAGTGCGCTGTCGTTTTCTTTAAATGCATCCTGATTCCTGCTCATTTTTTGACCACTTCAATTGACAGAGATTCCTGGGATCTTCACTCATACCATCCTAGGTAAGTGCTAAAAGAAGGTTCCCAAGGACCCTCTTGTCCCTTCCACTTTTATTCATTTCCTCTTCTTTCAAAATTTTTCAACATTTCCTCCATGGAAGCTTAGAAATCCCATGATTCCAACCCTCTATGTGAAGTTTGTAAGATTATTTGCTAAGGATTCTTGCTTAAAGTTAGTTGTATAACTTTATTTTAAATTATCTAGCCTAAAAACCAGCTAAAAATCATGAGAATAATTTAAAACTCCAAGACTCCTTAGCCTAAAAACCTGCAGACAAATGGACACGGGGCCGTGTCCGAGGCACTGTTTTGTAAAAATTTAGCTTTCTTCGGTTTCTTTCACAGAAAATGGCAAGCAGAACAAGCGGATCATCTTCAAGAAGTAACCGACAAGGGAGAAGATCATCAACAACAGAAGACTCTCTTGTGAACTATGTTTACGCCCTAAGGGAGGCTATTGACGAAATGACGGGAGTGGAAGAAGCATTGGTCAACCGTATCAACCATCTAACAGTGGGGCTGGAGGGCTGTCTCCGAGAGGTAAACCTCTTGCACCAGAGGTTAAACCTTCTCGCCTCCCCGCCTTTGGTGCCTATAATAACCCAAAGGGCGTGGAACGTGGTGCCCGAAGTCATCATTCCGGCCGAATGGTACGCCATGCACCAAGAGCCTCCGCAAAGGGTGGTGCAAGGAGTCCCGGTGAATGTTTCCCCTCAGCCACCAGTTACTGAGGAAAATGAAGCCGCATTCTTCCTTCCTAGGGAGATCGAAGAATGGCTTTAAAACATCGTTTAGGGAAGAATTCCTTCGGCTAAAAGTCCTACTATGTCGGGAAACTATTCTCGAAATTTTCTTTAAAATAGTAGAACTCCATATGATAACCTCGTGTACCTGCTGACCTATTTAGTTAAGTTTTAATTTTATCTTAATTTAGGATTATGTAAGGTCTCTCTATGATTGCAATGAAATGATGGTTTTTAAAGTTTGGATGATTTTTAATGAATAAAACACTCTCATGGTGGTAAGGGATGAAAAGGGGAACGAGAAAAATGACCTCATGCACAAGAACAAGGCAACCCGACAATTCTCTCCATTTCAGAAGGTTCAACACGGGCCGTGCCCAACCAACACGGCCCCGTGCTGAACCACCTGCAGAAAAACGCCCAGTTCAGGTAACTGGACACGGGCCGTGTTCACCCGACACGCCCCCATGTCCAGACTTCTGCTTCTCTTGTTTAAATTTTGTTACTGGCACTTGAACACGGGGCCGTGCCCGGACAACACGAGGTCGTGTTCAGCGCCCAGTAACACAAAATTTTTGATTTTTAACACCATTTTACACATCTAATCA
Source organism: Helianthus tuberosus (assembly GCA_030545235.1). Classification (NCBI taxonomy): domain Eukaryota; kingdom Viridiplantae; phylum Streptophyta; class Magnoliopsida; order Asterales; family Asteraceae; genus Helianthus; species Helianthus tuberosus. Next base: position 13,877 of record JARYGA010032419.1, on the reverse strand, counting down.
ACCTAAAAATTTATTTTTGGGACACATTGTGCACAATGTGTAATTTAAGTGTGGGGGGGATGCTAAAACCTTGAATTTTGCAAGTCCTAAATACAAGCCTTACACAAAACTCTATTTGAACCGCTAATCACCCCAAATTTTTTTTAAAAAATTTCATTTTTCTTACTTGTCTAGGTTTAACTCGGGAAATTCAAGTTCTCAAAAAGGTTATATTTTTACGAATTTACAACCGATAGCGTAGTGATAAAAAGAACCAACATAAGAAAATTATGAAAAGGCATGGCAAACTTAGTTAAAATTTGATTATATATACTTGATCACATAAAAACTCATTCCCACAAAAGTGAGTATTGAGCCTTTATTGAGCATACAAATTTACATCTTTAGACTAAATGCTCATTTTTAGTTTCTTGTGTGAATAGTCGCTTGGTTCTTACAACTCTAGAACTTGCCATGACAATACATTCCCGGTCCTTATCAACTTAAACCCGAGTAAGTAAATGATGGAGGCATTAGGACTAACCCTTTTTATTTCTACACCATTATTTTTACTTTTTCTTTTTCTTTTACCACCTACCAAAAAATCCCCCTAGTTAGCCCCTTTGAGCCTAAACCTTTTCATTTCATCACCCAAACCAAAAACCCTTTTACCCACCAAAACTTTTTTTATTTTTAACCCTTTGTTTTAGTAACAAGTTCGGTTTTTTCGTAGGATCATTCAAAAAAAAAAATGTGTTGATGATGAAGCAAAAGAAAATAAACAAACAAGTTCATCAAAAATAACTTTGTTTGAATAAAAGCTTCATCAAAATAAAAAGTTACAAAAATAGAAAGTCTTACGAAAACCGACACTTGTTACGCTTTTCGCCTTTTTTCTACTAACCACTATCCCAACCACCTACCTTTAACCCAAGCATAACCCTTAACCCACAAAGTCCTCTTGATATTTACAAAGGTATAAAAGTTAAAAAAGGAGGAGGATTGATTGCTTGGCAAGCATATGGTAGGAATAAGTTCCATGCCGCTCTCGAGTGATTCACTAAAAATACACCTTCGGCCGAGTGTGAGTGATTTCTCCCGTGAGGTATGTGAACTTGTATATAAATGGAATTTTAAAAAGGCATGTTATGCCCAAATAAGTAATTTCTCCTATGAAACATTCTAAATAAATCATTACGAATAGGATTGTAAATAGATAAAAATAAAACCCAAAAAGATCTTGGATTCCCGACACTCTACGACAAGCCAAAAACCTTCTCTTCTACCCATTCCATTTGGGAGTGTAAGGCACATATTAAAGAGTTTTGCTTGAGGACAAGCAAAAGTTCAAGTATGGGGGTATTTGATGTGTGTAAAATGCAACATATAAATTACATCAAATGAGGCATAAAACTAACCCTTTTTAAGTACTAATATTGGAAAAAGAGTGTTTTTGTCTTCCTTTTGTATTTTCAGGATTAAATGAGCTCAAAAACACAAAAGAAGCAAAAAGACAGCTAAATCCAACATAAATACAAGGAAAGGAACATAAGTGGACTGCCCGACCCCTCAACGGCATCTTCCCAAGCAAAATAGAGAAGGCAGAAGACTGAACACGCCCCGTGCTCAGCCAGCACGGGGCCGTGCCCAAGAAGCAGCAGAAAAGACAAACCTATAGAAGCTTCTATTGCCCACCACGGGGCTGTGCCCAGTGAACACGGGGGCGTGGCGAAAGTACAGCAGGCGCATTAATTGTAATTGCGAATTACAATTAATGAGGAGAGAGAGTGTCAGACAGGCACGGGGTCGTGCCCAGCGGACACGGGGCTGTACCCAGCCCTCTGTTCAGCCTATAAATAGGAGTGCTTGGTTTCATTTCAACTCATCCCTTGGCACACCACCTCTCTCACACTTCATCCACCACCCACCACCATCACAACACCATCATCCACCACCATCATCCATTGTCCATCGTAGAGTGTGTGAGTCTTCTCGGGATCCAAGATTGATCGTAAGAGTTCTTGACAATCAAGGCCATGTTTGCCTAAGTCTCTTACATCACTTGGTGAAGACAAAGTGTCTAGTATAATACTTTTTATTTCTAATATTTTGCACTTTTTATTTGGTTTTGTATTAATGACTTTAATAACTAGTTACTTATGTTGAAGGTGATCTTTCCTTATCGTTTGTCCGTGGTGTCTTGGCATTATTTTACTGTCTATATAAAATAAAGGATTTTCACCATTCATATCTCCACGGTCTATATGGAGGTATGTTGGCTACCTGGTCGGGGGTTAAGGGAACGGTTTGGTAAAGGTCTTGCCATTGTTCAGCGTTTAGAGGTCCTGCAATGGACCTGGGTCAAATTTAGTAGGACCTCCTTCAATGCTTCACGGTATTGGATGGCGGGGGTCCAAACTCTTTGATCCCCTCATAAGTTAACTACTATTAATACTATAACCCGGCTATTTAGGACTGTATCCCTGCTGACTCAGACTACTTAGCCGAGGGTAACGTCACCGCCAAAAGCGGGGCCTACCATAATACTGCATTAATAACTTAATTCATTATCTTCCAATAATCCACCCTTTTAGGATTGTATCCTTGCTGACTCAAACTACTGGGGTGAGGGTAACGTCACCTTCAAAAGAGGGGCCTACTACAATAACTAAGATAATCTCTTAATTATGTGCAAAAGTGCGGAAATAATCAAAGGTTATACTAGATACGAGTCGGAACCAAGTGATTCATCTTGTCTATCTGTTTTTATTTTATTTTTATTTTCAGCATTTTAGTTAGTTTTTATTTTTCTTAGTTTAAAACATTTTTCTAAACTTTTTATTTTGATTAGACGTTGAGGATAAACCGGTACTAAAAGCTCTTGTGTCCTTGGACGACCACGGTATCTTACCAACGCTATACTACGCTCACGATGGGTGCACTTGCCCATATGTGTGTTTAGTGTTAGTAAAATATCGTGTTTTATAAATTTAAAACTTGGCTAAAAATAAGTGTTAAAAGGGCTTAAAATATATACGTAATATATACGACACTTCACACGCATCAGGGACACACCAAAAGTCGAAGCCGTCATCTCTCTGCGTATACAGAAGTATCGACCTGAGCTCTCACGGCCCTCGCAATTTAACCCCTTTAAAGATATCATATGTGGTATACTCACCTGTAAGAGTGAATATTGGGATCTGGATATGGGAGTATATTCAAGTAGTGGGACACACGAATAAGTTTAAGTGCTTAAAACATTAATATCGTATCTCGAAACTTTTGAAATTTATGTGAAAATTTAAGTGGACCAATATACTGACAATCTAGGTGAATTGTTTAGAACTTAATATGAAATGAAGCTTAACGGTGTTGGTGATTTGTCTCAATGTCTGATATGATCCTCTTACACAAACTCACAAAAATATTGTTTGTAAATATTTCTTTACTGCATTTCTTAATATCTCAAAATCCAAAAAGATTTTCAGTGTGTTTTAGCAGAAAATTTTGAAAAAGTTAAAAAGATTTTCGACAACTGGTGTTGGAGAGCTGATTTTCAAAATTCCAAGTGCTAGACATGATGACCATGTTGTGAGGGGGTGTTTATGTTTTTAATCAAATGTGTTTTAATCTAATTTACAAGTGCTTCATCAGGATTATCATTGATAAAATTTCTGTTTGATTTGATGGAGAGTTTGAGTTGATGTATACATGTTAATGTTTAAAATTGTAAAATTTACTTTGAGGTAGAGATGGTGCAGGTTTGAGAAAAGGCTTGATGTGAGCTAGGTTGATCGATTCTAAGAAGCTTATGTTTGAAAAGCCAGGTTCCGATATTTGAGGATTCTGAAGACAAAGTATGAACTAGGCAACGATCTTGAACCTGTGAACGCCAGACTACGATCCTGAAGCAGATGATGCTGAAGAACTGAAGGAATGCCAGCACATTGCAACGGGGAGTCTGTTAATGCTGATTGAAAGACTGAAGCCCAAAACTGATAGAGACTGAAGTTGCGAAGACTCGACACTGAAGACTCTGTCAACATCCGAGGGGGAGTTTGTTGGTGCATCCGTCTGTCGTCTACGTCTTGTATCGAGTCTTGTACTAGAAATGTTAGATCAGGGCACATTGTACCAGAAAATAGAGTTTTAGATTTGATTTACCACGAAATGGTGATTTACCACGAAATGGTGATTTCCCACAACATGACAATTGCACTTTCGTGGGGAATCAGAAAGTTGCACTTTCGTGGGGAATCAGAAACTCTATAAATACGCTAGAGATCTTGTCATTTGGTGGTGAATCAGAATATTGTACCGAAGTGCTGCCGGTGTGTTTCCTGATTGTAATCGTCGTATTTTCAATCAGAAGAAAGTTTATAGTGAAGAACTAGCTGTTTCTACCTTTGTTTCTTAGTTTCCGCCTCTGAAACGAAGTAAAACTCCTCTGAACGACTCGTTCGGGTTCGTACACGATCCTACAATTTTCTTGACTGTATATCTCTTAAATGTCAACATATACACGTGTGATTTAGTTTACGAAGATTTTTCAATGCCGAGAACCTCGATCAGAGAGTAAAAAAGGAGTAAGGTTCACAATGGTGTAAAATTAAAATGGGATATACCGGGCTAGGATTCGAGTTACAGGAACAAGGGCCAAACCAACCACACAAGAATGGAATCGTCGAGCGAAAACACTTGACAACCTCCTAAAAACAGCTTTACTTGCCACTAGACCTTTCTCTATCAATTAGGAATCTGCTGCCGTCACCAAACACATTCCTTAAATTGTAGCCATTTGTTAAGTGTGTTTTTTTTGGGGTCTAATCCGCAAATATATCACCATTGCCCTTGATTTTCTTAAATGTATATCTCTTAAATGTCAACATATACACGTGTGATTTAGTTTACGAAGATTTTTCAATGCCGAGAATCTCGATCAGAGAGTAAAAAGGCGTAAGGTTCACAACGGTGTAAAATTAAAGTGGGATATACCGGGCTGAGATTCGAGTTACAGGAACAAGGGCCAAACCAACCACCCAAGAATGGAATAGTCGAGCGAAAACACTTGACAACCTCCTAGAAGCAGCTTTTCTTGCCACCAGACCTTTCTCTATCAATTAGGAATCTGATGCCGTCACTAAATACATTCCTTAAATTGTAGCCATTTGTTGATTGTGTTTTTTTTGGGGTCTAATCCGCATATATATCACCAATGCCCTTGATTTTCTTGACTGCATATCTTTTAAATGTCAACTTATACACGTGTGATTTAGTTTACGAAGATTTTTCAATGCCGAGAACCTCGATCAGAGAGTAAAAAAGGCATAAGGTTCACAATGGTGTAAAATTAAAATGGCATATACCGGGCTAGTATTCGAGTTACAGGAACAAGGGCCAAACCAACCACCCAAGAAGGGAATCGTCGAGCGAAAACACTTGACAACCGCCTAGAAGCAGCTTTTCTTGCCACCGGACCTTTCTCCATCAATTAGGAATCTGATGCCGTCACTAAACACATTCTTTAAATTGTAGCCATTTGTTGAGTCTTTTTTTTGTGTCTAATCCGCATATATATCACCACTGCCCTTGATTTTTTGGACTGTATATCTCTTAAATGCCAACATATACACGTGTGATGTAGTTTACGAAGATTTTTCAATGCCAAGAACCTCCATCTGAGAGTAAAAAAGGCGTAAGGTTCACAATGGTGTAAAATTAAAATGGGATGTACCGGGCTAGGATTCGAGTTATATGAACAAGGGCCAAACCAACCACCCAAGAAAGGAATCGTCGAGCAAAAACACTTGACAACCTCCTAGAAGCAGCTTTTCTTGCCACCAGACCTTTCTCCATCAATTAGGAATCTGATGCTTTCACTAAACACATTCCTTAAATTGTAGCCATTTGTTGAGTGTTTTTTTTGGTGTCTAATCCGCATATATATCACCAATGCCCTTGATTTTCTTGACTGTATATCTCTTAAATGTCAACATATACACGTGTGATTTAGTTTACGAAGATTTTTCAATGCCGAGAACCTCGATCAGAGAGTAAAAAAGGCGTAAGTTTCACAATGGTGTAAAATTAAAGTGGAATATACCGGGCTAGGATTCGAGTTACAGGAAGAAGGGCCAAACCAACCACCCAAGAATGGAATCGTCGAGCGAAAACACTTGACAACCTCCTTGAAGCAGCTTTTCTTGCCACCAGACATTTCTCCATCAATTAGGAATCAGGAATCTGATGCCGTCACTAAACACATTCCTTAAATTGTAGCCATTTGTTGAGTGTTTTTTTTTTGTGTCTAATACGCATATATATCGCAATTGCCCTTAATTTTCTTGACTGTATATCTCTTAAATGTCAACATATACACGTGTGATTTAGTTTACGAAGATTTTTCAATGCCGTGAACCTCGATCAGAGAGTAAAAAAGGCGTATGGATCACAATGGTGTAAAATTAAAATGGCATATACCGGGCTAGGATTCGAGTTACAGGAACAAGGGCCATACCAACCACCCAAGAATAGAATCGTCGAGCGAAAACACTTGATAACCTCCTACCAGACCTTTCTCCATCAATTAGGAATCTGTTGCCATCAGTAAACACATTCCCTAAATTGTAGCCATTTGTTGAGTGTTTTGTTTTTGTGTCTAACCCGCACATATATCACCATTGCCCTTGATTTTCTTGACTGTATATCTCTTAAATGTCAACATATACACGTGTGATTTAGTTTATGGAAATTTTTCAATGCCGAGAACGTCGATCAGAGAGTAAAAAAGGAGTAAGGTTCAAAATGGTGTAAAATTAAAATGGGATATACCGGGGTAGGATTCGAGTTACAGGAACAAGGGTCAAACCAACCACCCAAGAATGGAATCGTCGAGCGAAAACACTTGACAACCTCCTAGAAGCAGCTTTTCTTGCCACCAAACATTTCTCTATCAATTAGGAATCTGATGCCGTCACTAAACACATTCCTTAAATTGTAGCCATTTGTTGAGTGTGTTTTTTTTTGGTCTAATTCGCATATATATCAACATTGCCCTTGATTTTCTTGACTGTAATCTCTTAAATGTCAACATATACACGTGTGATTTAGTTTACGAATATTTTTCAATGCTGTGAACCTCGATCAGAGAGTAAAAAAGGCATAAGGTTCATAATGGTGTAAAATTAAAATTGGATATACCGGGCTAGTATTCGAGTTACAGGAATAAGGGCCAAACCAACCACCCAAGAATGGAATCGTCAAGAAAAAACACTTGACAACCTCCTAGAAGAAGTTTTTCTTGCCACCAGACCTTTCTCCATCAATTAGGAATCTGATGCCGTCACAAAACACATTCCTTAAATTGTAGCCATTTTTTGAGTGTTTTTTGGTGTCTAATCCGCATATATATCACCATTACCCTTGATTTTCTTGACTGTATATCTCTTAAATGTCAACATATATACGTGTGATTTAGTTTACGAAGATTTTTCAATGCCAAGAACCTCGATCAGAGAGTAAAAAAGGCGTAAAGTTCACAATGGTGTAAAATTAAAATGGGATATACCGGGCTAGGATTCAAGTTACAGGAACAAGGGCCAAACCAACCACCCAAGAATGGAATCGTCGAGCGAAAACACTTGACAACCTCCTAGAAGCAGCTTTTCATGCAACCAGACCTTTCTCCATCAATTTGGAATCTGATGCCGTCACTAAACACATTCCTTAAATTGTAGCCATTTATTGTGTTTTTTTTTTTGTGTCTAATCCGCATATATATCACCATTGCCCGTGATTTTCTTGATTGTATATCTCTTAAATGTCAACATATACACGTGTGATTTAGTTTACGAAGATTTTTCAATGCCGAGAACCTCGATCAGAGAGTTAAAAAGGCGTAAGGTTCATAATGGTGTAAAATTAAAATGGGATATACCGGGCTAGGATTCGAGTTTCAGGAACAAGGGCCAAACCAACCACCTAAGAATGGAATCGTCGATCGAAAACACTTGACAACCTCCTAGAAGCAACTTTTCATGCCACCGGACCTTTCTCCATCAATTAGGAATCTGATGCTGTCACTAAACACATTCCTTAAATTGTAGCCATTTGTTGAGTGTTTTTTTTTGTGTCTAATCCGCATATATATCACCAATGCCCTTGATTTTCTTGACTGCATATCTTTTAAATGTCAACTTATACACGTGTGATTTAGTTTACGAAGATTTTTCAATGCCGAGAACCTCGATCAGAGAGTAAAAAAGGCATAAGATTCACAATGGTGTAAAATAAAAGTGGGATATACCAGGCTAGGATTCGAGTTACAGGAACAAGGGCCAAACAAACCACCCAAGAATGGAATTCTCGAGCGAAAACACTTGACAACCTCCTAGAAGCAGCTTTTCTTACCACCAGACATTTCTCCATCAATTAGGAATCAGGAATCTGATGCCGTCACTAAACACATTCCTTAAATTGTAGCCATTTGTTGAGTGTTTTTTTTGTCTAATCCGCATATATATCACCATTGCCATTGATTTTCTTGACTGTATATCTCTCAAATGTCAACATATACACGTGTGATTTAGTTTACGAAGATTTTTCAATGCCGAGAACCTCGATCAGAGAGTAAAAAAGGCATAAGGTTCACAATGGTGTAAAATTAAAATAGCATATACCGGTCTAGGATTCGAGTTACAGGAACAAGGGCCAAACCAACCACCGAAGAATGGAATCGTCGAGCGAAAACCCTTGACAACCTCCTAGAAGCAGCTTTTCTTGCCACCAGACCTTTCTCCATCAATTAGGAATCTGATGCCGTCACTAAACAAATTCCTTAAATTATAGCCAATTATTGTGTTTTTTTTGGTGTCTAATCCGCATATATATCTCCATTGCCCTTGATTTTCTTGACTGTATATCTCTTAAATGTCAACATATACACGTGTGATTAAGTTTACGAAGATTTTTCAATGCCGAGAACCTCGATCAGAGAGTAAAAAAGGCGTAAGGTTCACAATGGTGTAAAATTAAAATGGGATATACAGGGCTAGGATTCGAGTTACAGGACCAAGGGCCAAACCAACCACCTAACATTTTCTTGCCACCAAACATTTCTCTATCAATTAGGAATCTGATGCCGTCACTAAACACATTCCTTAAATTGTAGCCATTTGTTGAGTGTGTTTTTTTTTTTGTCTAATTCGCATATATATCAACATTGCCCTTGATTTTCTTTACTATATATATCTCTTAAATGTCAACATATACACGTGTGATTTAGTTTACAAAGATTTTTCAATGCCGAGAATCTCGATTAGAGAGTAAAAAAGCTGTATCGTTCAGAATGGTGTAAAATTAAAGTGGGATATATCAGGTTGGGATTCGAGTTACAGGAACAAGGGCCAAACCAACCACCCAAGAATGGAATAGTCGATCGAAAACACTTGACAACCTCCTAGAAGCAGCTTTTCTTGCCACCAGACCTTTCTCCATTAATTAGAAATATGATGCCGTCACTAAACACATTCCTTAAATTGTAGCCATTTGTTGAGTGTTTTTTTGTGTCTAATCCGCATATATATCACCATTGCCCTTGATTTTCTTGACTGTAAATCTCTTAAATGTCAACATATACACGTGTGATTTTGTTTACGAAGATTTTTCAATGCTGTGAACCTCGATCAGAGAGTAAAAAAGGTGTAAGGTTCATAATGGTGTAAAATTAAAATGGGATATACCGGGCTAGGATTCGAGTTACAGGAACAAGGGCCAAACCAACCACCCAAGAATGGAATCGTCAAGCGAAAACACTTGACAACCTCCTAGAAGCAGTTTTTCTTGCCACCAGACCCTTCTCCATCAATTAGGAATCTGATGCCATCACTAAACACATTCCTTAAATTGTAGCCATTTGTTGAGTGTTTTTTGGTGTCTAATCCGCATATATATCACCATTGCCCTTGATTTTCTTAACTGTATATCTCTTAAATGTCAACATATACACATGTGATTTAGTTTACGAAGATTTTTCAATGTCGAGAACCTAGATCAGAGAGTAAAAAAGGCGTAAGGTTCACAATGGTGTAAAATTAAAATGGGATATACCGGGCTAGGATTCAAGTTACAGGAACAAGGGCCAAATCAACCACCCAAGAATGGAATCGTCGAGCGAAAACACTTGACAACCTCCTAGAAGCAGCTTTTCTTGCCACCAGACCTTTCTCCATCAATTAGGAATCTGATGCCGTCACTAAACACATTCCTTAAATTATAGCCATTTATTGTGTTTTTTTTGGTGTCTAATCCGCATATATATCTCCATTGCCCTTGATTTTCTTGACTGTATATCTCTTAAATGTCAACATATACACGTGTGATTAAGTTTACGAAGATTTTTCAATGCCGAGAACCTCGATCAGAGAGTAAAAAAGGCGTAAGGTTCACAATGGTGTAAAATTAAAATGGGATATACAGGGCTAGGATTCGAGTTACAGGAACAAGTGCCAAACCAACCACCTAAGAATGGAGTCGACGAGCGAAAACAATTGACAACCTCCTAGAAGCAGCTTTTCATGCCACCGGACCTTTCTCCATCAATTAGGAATCTGATGCTGTCACTAAACACATACCTTAAATTGTAGCTATTTGTTGAGTGTTTTTTTTTGTGTCTAATCCGCATATATATCACCAATGCCCTTGATTTTCTTAACTGCATATCTTTTAAATGTCAACTTATACACGTGTGATTTAGTTTACGAAGATTTTTCAATGCCGAGAACCTCGATCAGAGAGTAAAAAAGGCATAAGGTTCACAATGGTGTAAAATTAAAGTGGGATATACCGGGCTAGGGTTCGAGTTACAGGAACAAGGGCCAAACAAACCACCCAAGAATGGAATTGTCGAGCGAAAACACTTGAGAACCTCCTAGAAGCTGCTTTTCTTGCCACCAGACATTTCTCCATCAATTAGGAATCAAGAATCTGATGCCGTCACTAAACACATTCCTTAAATTGTAGCCATTTTTTGAGTGTTTTTTTGTGTCTAATCCGCATATATATCACCATTGCGATTGATTTTCTTGACTGTATATCTCTCAAATGTCAACATATACACGTGTGATTTAGTTTACGAAGATTTTTCAATGCCGAGAACCTCGATCAGAGAGTAATAAAGGCATAAGGTTCACAATGGTGTAAAATTAAAATAGCATATACCGGTCTAGGATTCGAGTTACAGGAACAAGGGCCAAACCAACCACCGAAGAATGGAATCGTCGAGCGAAAACACTTGACAACCTCCTAGAAGCAGCTTTTCTTGCCACCAGACCTTTCTCCATCAATTAGGAATCTGATGCCGTCACTAAACACATTCCTTAAATTATAGCCATTTATTGTGTTTTTTTTGGTGTCTAATCCGCATATATATCTCCATTGCCCTTGATTTTCTTGACTGTATATCTCTTAAATGTCAACATATACACGTGTGATTAAGTTTACGAAGATTTTTCAATGCCGAGAACCTCGATCAGAGAGTAAAAAAGGCGTAAGGTTCACAATGGTGTAAAATTAAAATGGGATATACCGGGCTAGGATTCGAGTTACAGGAACAAGGGCCAAACCAACCACCTAAGAATGGAGACGACGAGCGAAAACACTTGACAACCTCCTAGAAGCAGCTTTTCATGCCACTGGACCTTTCTCCATCAGTTAGGAATCTGATGCTTTCACTAAACGCATTCCTTAAATTGTAGCCATTTGTTGAGTTTTTTTTTTTTTTTTTTTTTTGTGTCTAATCCGCATATATATCACCAATGCCCTTGATTTTCTTAACTGCATATCTTTTAAATGTCAACTTATACACGTGTGATTTAGTTTACGAAGATTTTTCAATGCCGAGAACCTCGATCAGAGAGTAAAAAAGGCATAAGGTTCACAATGGTGTAAAATTAAAGTGGGATATACCGGGCTAGGATTCGAGTTACAGGAACAAGGGCCAAACCAACCACCCAAGAATGGAATCGTCAAGCAAAAACACTTGACAAGCTCCTTGAAGCAGCTTTTCTTGCCACCAGACATTTCTCCATCAATTTGGAATCAGGAATCTGATGCCGTCACTAAACACATTCCTTAAATTGTAGCCATTTGTTGAGTGTTTTTTTTTGTGTCTAATCCGCATATATATCACCATTGCCCTTAATTTTCTTGACTGTATATCTCTTAAATGTCAACATATACACGTGTGATTTAGTTTACGAAGATTTTTCAATGCCGAGAACCTCGATCAGAGAGTACAAAAGGCATAAGGTTCACAATGGTGTAAAATTAAAATGGCATATACCGGGCTAGTATTCGAGTTATAGGAACAAGGGCCAAACCAACCACCGAAGAATGGAATCGTCGAGCGAAAACACTTGATAACCTCCTAGAAGCTGCTTTTCTTGCCACCAGACCTTTCTCCATCAATTAGGAATCTGTTGCCATCACTAAACACATTCCTTAAATTGTAGCCATTTGTTGAGTGTTTTGTTTTTGTGTCTAATCCGCACATATATCACCATTGCCCTTGATTTTCTTGACTGTATATCTCTTAAATTTCAACATATACACGTGTGATTTAGTTTACGAAGATTTTTCAATGTCGAGAACCTCGAACAGAGAGTAAAAAAGGCGTAGGGTTCACAATGGTGTAAAATTAAAATGGGATATACCGGGATAGGATTCGAGTTACAGGAACAAGGGCCACACCAACCACCCAAGAATGGAATCATCGAGCGAAAACACTTGACAACCTCCTAGAAGCAGCTTTTTGTCACACCCCGACCACGTAAAACAACAAATCGTGGCTGGATATATTCAGAACGTAAAATATTGTAATGTAATGATGAAATAAACTTTATTGATCAATAAAGTTTATTTTAGCATACCGAACACCTCAAATCCTATTTCTAAGCTATATAAAGGATATTTATGGTATGTTTAACTTATGATCAAGTTTTGTTATGTTTGTTACCATACGAATCGGCAGACTTCCGCAATTTAACACAAATAGTCCCTACGATCGAATAAACTTGATTTCAACACACCAAACCATCCAAAACTTATTTCTAAGTTATGTAAAGGTTATTTAAAGTATGTTAAGCCTATGTCACTATTCTGGAGTGTCTGTTGCGTTAAACTGATCAGTTCGCGTATAACTTTCCGGAAAGCGATTTAGAGCTCGAAATCGAACAAGAATTGATATGTGCAAACGATACACATATTTTTACAAATCCCAAGTATGAAATACAATTTTTCATTGGTTTGATATTCGTATATGGTTGTAGTGACACAGGTGTCACACATTTCTTGCCACTAGACCTTTCTCCATCAATTAGGAATCTGATACCGTCACTAAACACATTCCGTAAATTGTAGCCATTGGTTGAGTGTTTCTTTTGGAGTCTAATCCACATATATATCACCATTGCCCTTGATTTTCTTGACTGTATATATCTTAAATGTCAACATATACACGTGTGACTCAGTTTATGAAGATTTTTCAATGCCGAGAACCTCGATCAGAGAGTAAAAAAGGCGTAAGGTTCACAATGGTGTAATAATTAAAATGGGATATAGCGGGCTAGGATTCGAGTAACAGGAACAAAGGCCAAACCAACCACCCAAGAATGGAATCGTCGAGCGAAAACACTTGACAACCTCCTAAAAGCAGCTTTTCTTACCACCAGACCTTTCCCCATTAATTAGGAATCTGATGCCGTCACTAGACACATTCCTTAAATTGTAGCCATTTGTTGAGTGTTTTTTTTGGTGTCTAATCCGCATTTATATCACCATTGCCCTTGATTTTCTTGAATGTATATCTCTTAAATGTCAACATATACACGTGTGATTTA
>JARYGA010032418.1:0-43941 GCA_030545235.1 Helianthus tuberosus | reverse complement strand
AAGTACTGCTCAGACAGTCATCAATAGGCCAGCATCTCCAAACACCTCTTCAAATAAAAATCTCCCAAGAAACCCACTAGACTCAAAGGTACTAAAGTGGAAAACTGACAAACAGACCCATGTACTGACAGTGTTCAAGTCTAGTGGAGAAGTGAAGAAACTAACAAGGGAACAAGTACTTGGCCTAAGTCTTGAAGATTTGCAGGATCTCCTTGATCTTCCACTTAGCAGGGATGATGATGACACAGATGCCTTAGCCTTTGAGTTACAACTCAAAGGGCAAATAAAGGAACTGCTGATGAGGCAATAAAGATCCAGAATAATGAAGGGTTTTGGCATTATCTATTCCAGGGGGAGATTGTTGGGATTGAACCCTACCAGAGGAACAAATAATTAAAGCCAAAATCGGATCACAACAGTGGATTCACAATAAGCAGCTGTTTACATTAGAATTTCCCCTTGAAAGTGATTATAACAACTGATGGTTCTCTATCCACTGTCCGTATACAACTGCTGCTACCTTTTAAACTGCTGATATAGTCCTGAAGAAGTAAACACTGCTGGTTCAATCTACTGATGACAAAGCACTGCCCACTCAAGGACTGATCAACTTTGAGAAAAGCACTGATAGAAGAAGATAGCAGTAGTTTAGTGTATTACTTGTCTTATGTAGAATCAATGGTTAAGATTAGCAGTGTTTGTATAGGAACAGTTGTTACAGGTTGTTAGGTTGTTAGACGTCGCTTTCATGGTGACGTCAGCTGAGATGCCTTAGTGGTTTGGTTTGCCTATAAATGGAGCAGTACTCTGTACTGTTACATTTGATTGACTGGGAGAGTTCTTCTCCTCTAGTCCAATCCTTTCATCTTGTGTGCAATCAACCTTGGAGCATCAGGTTGAGGGGGAGTTTTATTTGTAAGCATGCTTTGTAATCTTTTGATTTACTTTATAATTTTTCGACTGATGCAATTCATGTGTTTATCAAATCCATTTCTCGTTATGATTGTGTTTACAAAGTTTGTTGTTCATTTCCGCTGCACTTAAACTCTGTTCATCTTTATTAATTTGTTTAAATTATACAAACAAACACAATCATGAGAGCCTCCGATCCTAACAGTTCTTCTCGTGGATTTTGAGCTGACGAGATGCGTAAGCTATAACCTTGTCTCGTTGCATGAGAACACAACCAAGACCAAGGTTGGAAGCATCACAATAGACAATGAAGTCGCCATTTCCATCGGGCAATGTGAGAACAGTAGCGTTGCAAAGCATGTGCTTGAGGGTTTGGAAGGCAGATTCTTTTTCAGTTCCCCAAACAAAAGGCTTGTCTTTGTGGGTAAGAGCGGTAAGCGGCACAACGATCTTTGAGAATCCTTCGATGAATCGTCGATAATAGTGTTAGTGCATACGTCTGCTGACTTCGTCTTGTATCGAGTCTTGCATCATTCAGAGCACGAAGATCGAGAAAACAAAGTTAAATGGGTAATTTCGCTTGAAGATGACAACTTGTGATTTCACTTGAGTTAAAATGTTATTTCGCTTGAGATGTAATAGTTGAGGTTTCGCTTGTATGAGGTTTCGCTTGAAGTTGTTTCAAGCGAAATCAGACTTCTATAAATAGGTGTTAGGTCTGTTTGAGCGAAATCAGATTGAATGTTCTTGTTTCCGACGGCGAAGCTCTGTCGAAGTGTCTTCAGGATTGTAAACATTTCAGAATTAATATACAAGACAGTTTAAGTGAAGATCTAGCTGAATTCAACTCATTATGTCTGTTTTCGACTTTCATTTTGAGTAGAACGCCTCTGAACGACTCATTTCGGGTCCGACAACGATCCTACAATTGGTATCAGAGCTCAGGAGGAGGAGTTCTGCAGTTTTTAGCCTGATTTCATCTTATTTTCTTACCTCTACATCTTCTTTTCTGAATTAAACATCTTTTAACGGTCAAAATGACCTGAATTTTTCACAGCTTAAGCGAAATTGTGATTTAACAAACCCTTGAGAGAATCAGATCAAAATTCGGTCTAAATCAGATAAAAATGAACTAAAAATCATATTTCGCTCGAACGTACTATCTGATTTCGCTTGTGAAGATATTTCGCTTGAAAATCTTTCTGATTTCGCTTGAAACTTAATTTTGATTTCGCTTGAAGTTGTGTGCAGGTTATTTCGCTTGAAAAGTGCTTTTACTTGAGATCTTATTTCGCTTGAAAGTGACTGTGTTTGAGAAAAAGTTTTCGGAATCATGAGTGAAGAATTTTACAACGCATTTGCAACATCCCCGACTACTCCAGCTACCATTGCTCAAAACATGAATCTGGAAAATGAAACTGGAAATACACAAAAACCCTCGAAACTAATGAGCATTGAGGAGTATTACGGATGGAAAGATCGGTTTGAGAACTGGGTTCAAGCAAACCATTTGAGATCTTGGGAGTGCATTTTGAAGAAGTATGTTCTACCACGTACTGATCTGCAGGTTGAGAAAGAAATCTCAGAATTCAATGACAAAGAACGAGACATGTACAGGGCTGAAAAAATGATGATTAGTCTGCTTCAGCAAGCTATTTAAGAAGACATCTTTATATTACTTCAACATGACAAAACTTCAAAATCAATTTGGGATGCTCTTAAAATCAAATTTGAGGGAAGTGAGAAGATGATAAAAAGTAAAAAGGCATTGCTTAAGAAAGAATTTGATTTATTCACAAGTTTTCCTGGTGAAGACACAAAGAAATTGATTGAACGATATTGCCACTTAGTGCGTTCCATGTCGTTGTTAAGCATAACCAAAGATCGTGAAGAATGGGTAGACAAATTGGCTGATGCTTTACCTCAGAAAGAGTGGGGTACATTCTTGATGATCTTAAAGAACACCAGAGTTTATGATGGTTTAACAATATCTCAGTTCATCGAGAAGATTGAAGGTCAAGATCTTGAACAGCAAAAGATTGCAAGGATGAATAATCCAAGTAATCAACAAGATGTGAAGATGTATTACAAAGGCAGTGTTCAAGAGATTGAAAAGAGTCCGAAGATTCAAACCGCTTTTAGTGCTGGAAATTCATCTGAAAGTGTTGAACAAAGTACAAACAGCAGCAGTGGATTCTCTTCATTTCCAAGTGTTAATCCAAAGAGTTCAACTTCAAGTTTTCATTCTCAAAGTTCAAAAAGTGGAAATGGTTGTGTGATACAGTGCAACATTGCATTAAATCTTCCAGATGGTCAAAGTTTTTCTGAAGAAATTGCAAAAGATCACATGGCATTACTTGCAACTGTGCTACAATCCTATGAAGGTTTGGTTGCAGGGAAGATCGGAAATCCGATGTTGACAAAAGAAGATTACGATCAGATAAACGCTGAAGAGATGGAGCTCATGGATATTAAATGGTGTCTAGCTAGTATCTTGAGGAGAGCAGAAAAGTTTAAAATGATCACAGGGAGAAATGATTTTCTGGATGCACATGTGTCTACTTTGGGTTTTGATAAATCTAAAGTTACTTGTTTTCGATGCAGGGAGAAAGGTCATTTCAAAAGAGAATGCAAAAATCAAGAGGCTAGTGGAGCAAAGAATTCTTTTAGTAAAGATGATTACTATCAGAAAGCTATATATCAACAAGTTGCTCATCAACCATATCAACAAAAGGAAACGCAAATTGCTCATGGGAAGATGATCGAAGATGCAAATAAGAAAGCTTATTCTGGTATCATTGATCAAGATGATGAGAAAATGGCTCCAGGTTTCAATTGGAACAAATATATATCAGCTGACAGTAAAGCATGTTTAATAACCCAAGATGATGAAAAATTACCTGAAGGGTTCAGCTGGGATCAGTTTGCAGATGAGAATGGGAATTTTAAAGCTTTCATTGCAAAGATAGTTCAAGAACCTAATTTGTTTACAGAATGGATGAAAGCAATTGGTGTTCATGAGAAGAATCAAGAAGAAGAATCTGTTTCATCTGATGAAAGTTCAAAAGAAGCAATTGTTGTTGATCAAACATCATCTGATTATGGTTCTTCAAATGATGGTTCTAAAAAGACATTAGATTTTGATCAAACATCTTCTGATTCTGATTCTTCAGATGATAGTTCTGAGAAGAAAATAGATTTTGATCAATCACCGACTGATGATAGTGGTGATGATGAAGAAGAAAGACATATTAATGTTGCAAAAACTCATCTATCTCCTGAAAGTTTTCAATTTTATTTTGCAGATCGCTTGGAGAAGCTGAAGGAGAGACGTGTTGCAAAAGAACAAAAGAAAATGAAGAATGAAAGTATTGATAAAAAAGAAGAGATTGTTCAAAATGAAGAAGTTAAAGCTGAGAAGGTGACTGAATCTGAAACAGTGATTGAAGATGAGAAAGTCATTGAAGTAGAAAAGATTGTGGAAGTCATCAAGCCTTGCTCAAAGTGTTTAGAATCTTGCAAGAAATGTGCAGAAAAAGATAAGAAATTGGTTG
Source organism: Helianthus tuberosus (assembly GCA_030545235.1). NCBI lineage: Eukaryota > Viridiplantae > Streptophyta > Magnoliopsida > Asterales > Asteraceae > Helianthus > Helianthus tuberosus. Next base: position 39,475 of record JARYGA010032418.1, on the reverse strand, counting down.
AGTTTGAAAAGATGAAAGAAAAATTGTTGTTCAATCTCAACTACGTGAAAGAGTCGTATGATGTGCTAAACAAAACAGTAACTGGTCTTCAAAAGACAAATTCAAAAAGAGAAGATGCGTTGACTATGATGAATGCTGTGATGATGACAAAGCAGAAAGCGATTAATCATTACATTGAAGAATGTGCAAAGTTGCAGTGGGAGTTGGAAAATGAAAAGATAGATGTAGGATCGGTTTGTGACCCAAACGAGTCGTTCAGAAGAGATTTTATCAGTTTCAGATGCGGAAAATATGAAACTGACTTCGAAACAGCTTGCTTATCACTTTCAACACTGATTTGATTGATATAATAGCAATTACAATCAGTCTTCACACCGGCAGCACCTCGGTATGGAATCTATACTTTCTACCTAGTCGCTTCAAATGAATGAACATCACACATATATATAGTGCTTGCTTGATCGCTTGAAATGACACATACACATTCAAGCGAACACATGTTCAAGCGGTCAACAATTCAAGCGATCACAACATTCTTGTTTCAAGCGAACCTACAACTTTTGTCTTCAAGCGAACTTGTCATAATTCTGTTTCATACACATTTGTTGAAATGATGATGTCATATTCATGATGTCATCAATGAGTAAGATGACATCATGTCTTGATCAAATCCGCAATGAAAGTGAGACTCGACATAAGATGAAGACGACAGATGAATGCACCAACAAACTCCCCCTCAGATGTTAACGAGTCTTAAGTGTCGAGTCTTCAACGTCTTCAGTCTTTATCAGCCCTTTCGAACTCTTTGAAATATCTGACGCTCTAAGCATCCTCAAACTTTATCTCCTTCTCCTCTTCAGCATCAACAGACTCCTCACGAACAATCTCTACTCAGATGTCTTCAGACTCCCCCTTTCGATATGCTGGGATCGCAGTCTGGAATTAGTTATCACCTTGAGATCAAATCCTGGCTTTAAATCTGTTTAAGCTCATCACCTACACAATTCTCATCAAAACATAAGTTTTTACTTAAATCAATAAGAAAAACTTATTAGAAATAGTTCCATCAAGTTCAAATTAATGACCCTGATTAACTAATCTCAACTTCTTTCTCAAATCAAAATTTCTTCTGTTAAACTCACACTCCCAACCTTGATCATCATGTTCAACACTTGAAATTTTGAAAATCAGCTCTTTAACATCAGTTGTCGAAAATCTTTTTAAATTTTTCAAAATTTATGCTAAAACACACTAAAATCTTTTTGGATTTTTTTTATAACAGAAATGCAGTAAAGAAATATTTACAAACAATATTTTTGTGAGTTTGTGTAAAAGGATCATATCAGTTTTTGAGACAAATCACCAACACCGTTAAGCTTTAAACATTTTAAGTTCTAAATAATTCACGTTGATTGACGATATTGTTGTCCACTTAAACTCAAACTAAAAACTTTCGACATGCTTACCGATACGTTTAAGGTATATTAATTTTGCACTAAGTTCTTATGGACCCCACGATCTCAGCATATCCCCTCATCATGCAATACACTAACTCAAGTAATGCCTTTAAACTTTTATCAACTGTGATTTGTGCGAAAATAAAGCAGAATGTTTAAACATTAACAATCAGGTCGATACTTCCGTATACGCAGAGAAAGTCCAATGTTTAAACAAAATAAGAAAAATAAAATAAGTTGAAGTTGTTTAGGCTTTAACCACCAGGTCGATACTTCCGTATACGCAGAGGAAGTCCAAAGCTTAAACGAAACACCAAAGAAAATAAAGCAGAACGTTTAGGCAATAACATCTAGGTCGATACTCACGTATACGCAGAGGATGTCCAATGCTTAAACAAAATAAAGAAATAAGACAAGTTTAAATCTTTGCAAAATGAAATGCACAATCACAGTGACTTTTTAGCAAAGTTGTGAAAGTTCACAAACTTAACCAGTTTTATGTCTTTCGACAATCAGCGATTACCGAGCAGGCACACAATCAAGAAGGACAAAACTAAGTACTATGCTTTCAATCATGTTTCCCACTAGAACTAGGCTTTTTCATTTAGGTTTGTATCGTTATCGCAAATCTACTAGTCTAGCTGAGCCTACCGTCACATCTTAAGTAAGATCGTTTATCACATTTTATCTCTCCATTTCTTTAGCATGCTGTGACAGTCACACTGATCTACTATCATTTCCTCTTTTTACAACACAACTCATTTTTGCATTTTTCAATGTTTTTGACTTTTCAAATTTTCTAATTTTTTAAATTTGTACTCCCCCTAAAATCAAAATATGTTTCAATTTTGATTTTCTGGGAAAATTTGAAAATGAACTATACAAAGAAACGTGACAACATGATGAGAATTACTTCAATTCTCCATTCACTTGGCATAAACAATCAGAACTCCCCCTGACACTAAAACATTTTCCCATATTGATTTCAAAACACTTAAGTTTCTTTTAATCAAAATGGTTTTTCCGGAAAATAAGTTTTGTGAGTCATTTCTCAAACATGGGGATCTTTCATCACCTTTTTTTCTTTAACCACTTGTAAAAACTAACATTTTTAAGATCAATCCACAAACATCACTTGTAGAAAATCAAGTACAATTTAATGTCCCTGATTTACCACTTGTAAGTCAAAATCACTTTTCGTGAATTTCTCAAGAAAGATGCCGATTCCTGCTCCACTCTTACCAACCTGGGAGCTCCGACAAGTCAGGTTTTTCATTTAAACAGATTCACCCAAGCCTGACGATCCTTGGGTGATTTTGAATTCTTGTTCAACAATGGTGGAAAATTTGCATCATCCATTGTTAGACCAGAATTCTCATTTTTTACCTCAACACATGGTTCTTCTGGCTTTACCACACCAGATTCATCGCCTGAATGTGGCTTGTCTGACTTTGATGGGTCAGATTCATTGCCAACAACTGGCTCCTTTGTTTCCGAAGAAACAGATTCATTGCCAAGAACTTTCTTTTTCTTCTTTCCCTCTTTCGTCCTCAGATTTGTATCTGATGAATCCGTTTTGCTTGATTTGTCATTCTTTGGCGAGCAAGACGATTTATCAGAACTTTTATCTGTTTTACCAGTTGTATCCGAGGACAAAATCTTCTCCAGATACTCTCTGGCCTTCTTCCTTTTCTTCCTCAGTCTGTCTTTTTGTCCTTGAGAAAGTTTCACTTTCTTTTCTTGAACTTTAGGTTCTTGAACCTTCTGTTCTTTGGGATTGACATTGACTGGTTTCTTCACCTGCTTCTGAGATTCAGCCCTCGATCTTCTCATTGAGCAATCTCTAGCAATATGGCCAATGATGTTGCAGTTAAAGCATCTCCTTGACTCAAACCTCCAACTCTGGCAGTTAACAGCAATGTGTCCTTGATAGCCACATCTGTAACACACTCTGTTATCGTACCAATCACCATTTTCAGTCCAAACATTTAGATCAAAGCACTGTTTGGCTTGGTGATAATCTTTCCTCCTCTTGTTTGCTGGATTTGGCTTTTGAGCACTGTGGTCCGACCTGCACCACTCATTACCAACAAATTTTGAATTTTGAATTTTTACTTTTTGTAATTTTTGATTACGATTGGATGATTGATCTGATGAACTTTTATTTTCTTTTTGAACATTTTTCAAAATTTTCTCTTTTTGTTTTTGTTCCACTTTCTTCTTCAAAGGTTTTTGCTTAGAGCATTCTCCCTTTTCAGTTGATTGTGAAACAGTTTCTTGAAATTTTTCTTTTAATTTCAAAAACAAATTCTTTTTTTCAATTTTTTCGTTTTCATCATCAGATTTTTCATCGCAATCTTCAACTATGACTTTATCATAGTTTGTGACATCGTCACTTATTGGAACAGAATTGATCGGTTTTGGACATGGATAATCTGGTGTTGATGACGAAGTCTCAAAACCTTTAAATTTCTCTTCAAGCTCTTTGATTTTAATTCTAGCTTTTTCAGCTTCATTTTCAAGCCGAATGATTTTCTGAAGATGAGAGTTTATTTCAATCTGTTTTTCAAGATTATTTTTAAAAATAGCAGATTTCTCATCTTCTAAAATCTTCATTTGACTTTGAAAATCTTATTCAAATTTTAATTTTTCATTTTCAAATTCTTTTTCCTTTTCTTTCAAAATCTCGTTTTTCAATGTTAAACTGTTCAAATCACTTAAAAGTTTAACATTTTCAGATTTCCGCTTCTCACAATTTTCCTTCATTTCAAGAATCTGTTTATCCTCAGATTTCTTCTCTTCTTTCAAAACTGAAATTTCTTCAGTCTGTTCCTCTCCCACTTGGACACCTATATTCCTGCTTCTTTTTAAAATTGATTTTCCATTTGAACTTTTCTTCTTCTCAGCATTTTTCTCCATCTGTTCTTCAAGTTTCTCAATGAATTGACAAATTGTCAATCTAGAGTATTCTCCAGTTCTTTTTAAATCCAACAGATATGTACCCCACTCTTGTTGAGGTATGGCATTGGCCAATCTTTCAACCCATTGATTTGGACTTTTCTGAATACCCTTCTCAGACATTGAGCGAACAAGATGGCTATACCTCTCAATGATACTCTTTGTACTTTCTCCTGGACAACATGAAAACGAGTCAAACTCTTTCTCTAATACATTTATTCTATTAATTGTTTCACTATTCATATTAAAGAAATTTATATCCATGATTCAGAAACCCGTTTTTCAAGACAGTCCCGTTAAGCGAAATATCAAGTCCAAGCTAGATCACCTTTCAAACAAAATACTAAATACTTAAAATTCTGATTGGGCCGAACACTTTAATTGATTGATAATTTGGGCCGACGACAATTTCCAATTCAGATCAAAATTAATTTGACCTCAAAATCCACTAACTCGACAACAACATTAATTGGCTGAACACCAAAAGCACATGGGCCGAATACAATTTAATCTGATTGGGCCACTATATGAATCACATGAGCCGAATAAAATCTGTCCGACAACTCTGATGTTTAAACACTTAGACCAAGATGTAAGTGACTGACCACTTTTAGACAAAATGATATTACCGAGACTTTGAACTTATCTGCAATCACATGCAAACTGACCAACTCATATGCAACTTTGATTCTATAAACTTCCGACAACTTTTAGTACACACTTGATTTCATTGGGCCTTGAACTCCACCAAACCAAACATCTTAAGTATGCATGAAAATTGATTGGGCCGCTGTAATTAGTGGACTGATACACGGCAGGTCACATGCAAACTGATCACTTCATGTTATATTTCACACAACACAATGTAATTTTTAAGCGGTTCAAACAATGTATTCAAGCGGACAGTAGTTTTCAAGCGATGTACTTTCAAGCGATTAGATGTTTTCAAGCGGTGTGTCGTTTCAAGCGGTGTGTCGTTTCAAGCGGACACGGTGTAAACTCAAGCGAGATGATGTATTCAAGCAGACTCACGGTGTTATGTTCGCTTGAACAGTCAATGACGTCAGCAACTTCGAACAAATTTCAAGCGAGAATACCGAAAAATCAAGTTTTAGATCGTTTTTAATGATGAAACTTTCCAGGATTCGTTAAAACATGATTACGCACAAGATGTGTGAATTTGAGCCGATTTTAACCATGAAAAATTTTTAATTTTGAAAAAGAATGGTGTAGAAATCAGAAAAAGTGACGAAAACTGGCTGTTTTGGCAAGATCTCTTCCTCTTGAGCTCTGATACCACTTGTAGGATCGGTTTGTGACCCAAACGAGTCGTTCAGAAGAGATTTTATCAGTTTCAGATGCAGAAAATAAGAAACTGACTTCGAAACACACTGATTTGATTGATATAATAGCAATTACAATCAGTCTTCACAACGGCAGCACCTCGGTATGGAATCTATACTTTCTACCTAGTCGCTTCAAATGAATGAACATCACACATATATATAGTGCTTGCTTGATCGCTTGAAATGACACATACACATTCAAGCGAACATATGTTCAAGCGGTCAACAGTTCAAGCGATCACAACATTCTTGTTTCAAGCGAACCTACAACTTTTGTCTTCAAGCGAACTTGTCATAATTCTGTTTCATGCACATTTGTTGAAATGATGATGTTATATTCATGATGTCATCAATGAGTAAGATGACCTCATGTCTTGATCAAATCCGCAATAAAAGTGAGACTCGACGCAAGACGAAGACGACAGATGAATGCACCAACAATAGAGAATGAGAGAATTAGACGTTTATTACAGAGTTATTCTAGTTCTGATTATCTCATTGATCGAATTTATCCAACTATTGCAGGTTTTGAAGCATTCAAAGATGACGAGGAGCCAAAGAAGAAGGATACTGGTAAGAAACAGAGTGTTAGTTATAACAAGTGTCCACCTCCGATTTGGGAAGGGTATTCGCCTAGAAAACCGAATGAGGAGCAAGTCGAAAAAGCGGTCAATATAAAGTTAAAGTCCAACATAACCGATGAATTACCAGAAAACATTGATGTAGTTTTTACATCGTCTGATACTGATCATGAGTCTGAGTTAATAAAAAAGGTGGTCGATCAGGTGTTGGATACAGATGAGGAGTCGGAGTTAAAGTCTAAGTCAAAATCCGAGTCTGGATGTTCAAGTTCGTCCGTCAAAAGTCCGAGTTCGTCGGTCAACAGTTCAAAGTCGTCGGTTAAACGGGTTTACAATAAAGAATTCCTGTTATCAAAATCTAATTTGAATGACGAATCAGTCAAAGTGGCATATACTTTGAAGGATTCAGACAAATTATATTCTGATGAGGAATTTCCAATAAGAAGTGTTAATTTTGAAAAGATCAAAAAGGTTTTTAAAATGACAGAAATTAATATTTTTGAAATAAAAGATTTAAATCTTACTGAAAAACCTAAAAAACACACTTCAAGAGTTCAGCAACGTTTAAACAAGAAAAAGGGTTACGGTTCTGGTTCTGGTTTTCAAAAGAAACTAAACCATAACGGTAATTTCAAAAAGAAAGGATTAGGATTTATTCCATCAGAAAATTATAAAAATGAAAAATATGTCCGAGATTTTAAATCAAAAATGACATTTGTTTCAGGGACAAGCTTGGAAGAAGAAGCAAAAAGCCCATTCTGGAAGCAGTCAAACAGAGAATTTCTTGCCAAGAAGCAAGAGAGAATGGGGACTGGAGTTTTTCATAGAAAGGAGACTAGAACATGTTTCAGATGCAATGAAGCTGGTCACATTGCATGGAACTGTCCTCAGACTACAAAGACAAAACAGGGAGTTTCTCAAAAACTCAAAGAAAAAGTTGTTAAGAAAAATGAGCCACCAACTGAAAAATTCAAAGTTTTGGAAAATTCTACATATGAAGTTGGTGAATGTTCAAACTTAGTTTGGTCTCGGTTTAACATTTCCAAACATGCGTTCATTAGCTGGTTAATTTTGAAGAGGAAGTTGTGGACTCAAGACAGAATATTACATTGGAATCATACTGTTACTGGATCCATAAATCAAATGTGTTGCCTCTTATGTTATGCAGGTATCGAAACTCATGACCATCTTTTTTTCGAGTCTAAGTACTCAAAGATGGTGTGGTGCAAAGTACGTGAAAAAGGTGACAAGATCCCGGTTAATGAAAGATGGAAAGATATAATTCAATGGCTGGTCCCTAAAGCTAATCATCGATCTATTGTGGCGGTAGTGAGTCGGCTTCTGGTGGCTGCTTCGGCTTATTACATTTGGATTGAAAGGAATGCCAGGTTTTTTAACAACCAGCTAAGACCCCCTGAGCAGATCGCGGACCTTATTTTGCATACGGTTCGGACTAAATTAAACTCTTTTGTAACACCCCAAAAATGGGTTTGGTAATTAAACCACGTTACTAGTGACGACGGGTAAAATACCGTTAGTGGTAAAAATTAACCCGGTTAATATTAGGATTTAAATAAATAAATTTGATGTTAATTAAAAGAGGATAAATACTTTGAGGAAAACAAAGTATATAGAAGGCCCGAGCTAACGGGACTTAAAATAAAACGGGTTATGACTACCCCAAACTCACTAAGTTAAACTAGCAAAGTTTAACCTAGTTAACAAAACAAAGTATTGTTGAAAATAAGTAGGTTGTAGCCTACTTACTAGTTAACAAAACTTGAGGGACCAAAATCGTCAAAAAGGGAACAAGTTCTATTAATAAAAAAAACACACACCACACACACACTTTGTGTGTGTGGATCGATCATCAGGAGCGACCAAGAGAGCTCAAACCCTAAAATCAACAAATTCACCAAATTGGAGCTCGAATCAAGCCCCAAATCAATGCATGAACGCGTATAAATGATCACCAAGTCAAAGGGATCGTAAGGTATGTTAAATTTTGTAATTTGGTGATGTCTTGAAGTTATGATGAACACTCAAAATCACAATTTGGGACTGGATGATGAATCCATGAGTGTAGTTGTGAATAAATCTATGTGTAGGAACAACCCTAGTTAACAATTTGATGAACTAGTGTTGAAAACTAGGGAATTGATGATTTCCCTTGTATGTGCTAAGTGGGTTATGGCTAGATAATGAAGATGATGATATAATTGTGCTAGAAATCATCATAGTTGATAGTAGAAACAAAGTACTTGAGCAAATTTACATGATTGAGTACTTGTTTATACATGATAGAGATGGGTTTTTATGATATGATGATGTTAGTGTCTAAATTGTGATTAGAATCCTCATATTAGATAATAAAAGTATGCTACTTGAACCATTTAGGTGTTTGAGTACATGAATCATAATTACCATGAATTGGGTTTGATGTAAAAAGAATGGAAATGATGATAAATTCATGTTAAAAATGAAGCTTGATATCATCATGTGTTAAGAAAGATTAATGTAGTGTTAATTCGATGAATTATGGTTATAAAACTTGGTAAACGAAGTGAATAAACGGTAGCCTAAGTATGATGCTACCGTGTATTTGACCAAGTAGTTAAATGAGTAGTAAAGCTACATCATGTAATCACTTATGATTAATAGGTCGTTGACTTTAAACAGTCAAACCGACCTATAATACTGTGACAACTCGAGTTTCCGACTTTCTTTTTCGCTCTTAGTGCACGTTGACTTTGACTGTGTAGTTGTTTGACTTGTTTAACTTGTAACTGTATACGTTATTTTATAATGAACGCATAGTGGTTGCATGATTTTGTGTTTGGCTGTATAACATGAAACACCTGTTGAAAACTTAAACTGTTTAAAATATGAAAGGACCCGACGAAACAGAAGTTCTGTTTCGCCATATACATCCCGACGAAACTGATGTGTTTCGCCATCAAGCAACTCGACGAAACAGACAGGACCCGACGAAACAGACTGTTTCGTCATAAGCATCCCGACGAAACAGAAGTCTGTTTCGCCAAGCCCAGTTTCGCCAAGCCCATTAAGGGCCCAGAACGGTAATTCGTTCATATTAACGTGAACCGACTCCCTGTTTCACACTTTTAACAAAAATAGAAACCCTAGAACTCTCCACTCTGTGAAGGCGATACCCATCATCAACCATCATCTTTTTCTCTCGAATCCTCCCTTGTTCATCTCGAATATCTCGGTTAGTGCGTGCTCGTCTAAATCGGTTTCTTTGTCCCTTGATTTCTTTATACATGTTGTGTTTATGCTTGATTTCTGGATTATAGGAGGGTATGTTGATGATACTCGGTTCTGAATGTTGTTTATATGGCCTGATTCTGAATACACATTAGTATCTTGATAGGAATCAATGATATGATGTTGTATGTTAATCTATATGTTGTACACATAACCTAGGGTTCGTGCTTGACGTTAAGAACTGTGATACTTATGTTATGATGATGTTACGATGATTCTGCGTTGAATGATTACTGTATGATTGAGGAATTGCTGTTTTACGGCTGTTAGGGTTTATGTGTTTTTCGTATCTGCTGTAACTGATGTCTGCGAAACTGACTGATCGACGAAACAGAACTCTCGGCGAAACAGGATGTGTTTCGCCAAGAGTAGTCGACGAATCAGAAGTTCTGTTTCGCCAGGGGACACCTCGACGAAACAGAATGTGTTTCGTCACTATATGTGTTTCGCCACTATCTGTGTTTCGCCGAATAGCTGATCTGTGCAGTAACTTGAGTTAATTCTGTTAAGTGTTAACTGGGTTAGTTAACTGCTGTTATGTATAAAGTATTACTTGTATGATTGCAAATACGTGTATTGTGATTGATGCGATGTTCATGATGATTATGTTTACGCACAAACAACTTTAATACAAACTGATTATGTATACGTGCATACCTTAGGACGTGATTGATTAACCGTGAGCACATACTTAGCATACCGAGCGAAACAAGGTGAGTTCACACTCTTTCTAAGGCATGGGATTCCCGGTGGTTTGGGAATGGGTTAAGAAACTAAAATGGAACCTACATATTCTCCTTGGGTAGGATATGTACCGCCATCCTCCATGGGTAGGATGCCAATATAAATCCTGTGTATTCTCCTTGGGTAGAATACATACGTTCGTCCGGTAGGACAACAACCTTAACGCATGCTCGTCCTCCTTGGGTAGGACAACAAACCTTAACGCATGATCGTCCTCCTTGGGTAGGACAATCACACTCGCTACGGTCCTTGGATTAAGAAGGGCACGTACAAATACGACTAGTCAACACTATTCATCGCACGCATGCCTGGACTGGCAGCAAGGACTAACGCGATACAATTTCTAAACTTCGCAAACATGCCTAGAGGGCCGCGATGCTATTACATACGATTTACGAAACGAACATTATAACTAAATAACTAACAGTGAACTCGCTCAACTAGTTGTTGACTCTCTGTTACATGCCTTGCAGGACAATAGGTACTCTTGGAGCTTGCACGGGAGGCGCAGTCGTTGTGGGCACGGAAGTGGATGTTTTGTTAAACATTATAACATTTTGTACTTAAACTTATGTTGGGTTTTACATTAATGCTTCCGCTATACACTTGTATATATTTGGTTTTGTAAACACCTATCGTATTGATGAGTGACTTTTGATATTATTATGTTCAATATGATTGGTGGCTTGATCCTGGTCATGTCACGCCTCCAAGCGGTGGTACTCCGCGTGTGGATTTTGGGGGTGTGACAGATTGGTATCAGAGCCATTGGTTATAGAGAACTCGGTTTTAATAAGGGGAAAACGTTTTTATTTAAAACCAGACTATAACCAGAACAGTGCTCAACGATCCACAACGACGCCTCGCTCCACGTGCAAGACTCATCACTCTAGGTAATATGGTACATGTCTTATTGCCTACTTGCTAGAATTGCATAGAACTTTGCTCCGGGTATGCTTAGGTTAACTTGACACTATTGCATGAGAACACTTGTGTGATTATTCCCTTTTGTTATCGCACTACTCGCGAACCTCTCTCATTTATGTCATATTTACTATGAAGATCATGTCTGGACGTATCAACATGACGCAAGCCCAACTGACGGCTCTCATTAACGAGCAAATTGCTGCGGCACTTGCAGCCGCACAAGCAGGAGGTCAGCACGCTCAGCCACCTGTTTGTACCTTCAAAACGTTCATGGACTGTCGTCCTACTACTTTTAGTGTCACGGAAGGAGCGGTTGGACTCCTCCATTGGTTTGAAAAGCTCGAGTCGGTATTTGAAATGTGCGAATGCCCTGAGGCTCGCAGGGTGAAGTACGCCACTGGTACACTAGAAGGCATTGCGCTGACTTGGTGGAATGCGCAAGTGCAGATGTTAGGGTTGGCTGTTGCTAACGCCACACCCTGGAATGATTTCAAGGATTTGATTAAAGAGGAATACTGTAGCCGTGATGATATTCATAAACTGGAGGTAGAATTTTACCATTTGAAAATGACGGGGTCAGAAATTGAAGCGTACACCAGAAGATCGAATGAATTGGCTATTCTGTGTCCTACTATGGTGGACCCTCCCATTAAGCGTATCGAACTGTATCTCAATGGTCTGGTGCCGGAGATTCAAAGCCACGTAACTTCAGCGAATCTGGGCACTATTCAACAGATCGTTAAGCTAGCTCATCGCCTCACTGATCAGGCGGTGGAACAGAACAGGCTGCCTAAACGTATCAACGCTACTACTACCGCTACCACTCCAATTACTCCTGCTATTCCCAGTGACAACAAGCGGAAATGGGAAGGGGATTCCAGCAGGGGTTCAGCTATTGTACAGTCTCAAGCACAGCAACAGCGCAAGACTAGTGATTATCAGAGTTCGAGTCAGCAATCGTCTGGTGGTCAGGGGCAGAGTGGATATCGGGGAATTCATCCACTGTGTAACAGGTGCAACAAACACCACAGTGGTCAGTGTCGTAGAGGCCGCTGTCAGAGATGTCTAAGAGTAGGTCATGAGGCTAAAGATTGCAGGAGCTTAAGGCCTGCGAGTCAGAACCAGCAACAACAGTCACCCGTTCCACGAAACCAGTCACAGCAACAACAGCAAGGAAATAAGACATGCTTTCAGTGTGGGGCTGAAGGTCATTTCAAGCGGAACTGTCCCCAATTAAACCAGAATCAAAGCAACAATAACAATAATCAGGGCAGTGGGAACAACAATGGGGGAAACAACAACAACAATGGTGCAAAAGGTCGTATGTTTGTGATTGGCCAGAGTGACGCAAGGAACGATCCTAATGTGGTTACGGGTAAGTTTCTTCTCGACGACTTTTATGTTACCGTATTATTTGATTCGGGTGCGGATACCAGTTATATGTCTCTGAATGTTAGTCAAATGCTTAAACGTGCACCAACCCTGTTGAACACCAAACATGTCGTAGAGTTAGCTAACGGTAAAAGTTTAGAAGCCACACACATAGTTCAGGGTTGTAATCTTATCCTCGCCGGTCAGACTTTCTCTATCGATCTCATTCCTATAACTCTGAGTAGCTTTGATATCGTCATTGGTATGGATTGGTTATCCCAACGACAAGCAGAGATCCTATGCAAGGAGAAGATCGTTCGTATTCCTTGTTCTGGGAAAGAACCTCTCGAAGTTCAAGGTGACAAGAGTGGTGTCGTGAGTGGCATCATCTCTTTCTTGAAGGCTCAGAAGTGTCTGCGAAAAGGCCACGTAGCTATTTTAGCACTCGTTACTGATACATCGACGATAGAGAAAAAGATTTGGGATATTCCTGTAGTACGCGACTTTCCTCAAGTGTTTCCTGAAGAGTTACCTGGGTTACCGCCCCATCGCCAGGTCGAATTTCAGATCGAGCTAGCTCCAGGAGCAGCACCTATAGCTCGAGCACCTTATCGCTTAGCTCCAACTGAACTGGAAGAACTGTCTAAGCAATTGCAAGAACTTTTGGAAAAGAGTTTCATACGTCCTAGCTCTTCGCCATGGGGAGCTCCAGTATTATTTGTGAAGAAGAAAGACGGTACCTTTCGTATGTGCATAGATTACCGCGAACTAAACAAGGTGACCGTGAAGAATCGCTATCCACTTCCACGCATCGACGACTTATTCGACCAGTTACAAGGGTCGAGCTATTACTCAAAGATTGATCTAAGGTCAGGTTACCATCAACTGAGAGTCCGGGATGAGGACGTCTCCAAAACAGCATTCAGAACTCGCTACGGTCATTATGAGTTTTTGGTCATGCCATTCGGGCTAACGAACGCGCCTGCGGTTTTCATGGATCTTATGAACAGGGTGTGCAAACCTTATCTTGACAAGTTTGTTATTGTTTTCATTGATGACATTCTGATTTACTCGAAGAGTCGGGAGGAACATGAGCAACATTTACGACTTATTCTGGAACTCCTTCGAACGGAACAACTGTACGCTAAGTTTTCAAAATGCGACTTCTGGCTTCGTGAAGTCCACTTTCTAGGTCACGTGGTAAACAGGGATGGGATACATGTTGATCCATCCAAGGTAGATTCGATCAAGAACTGGCCTGCACCTCGCACACCAACAGAAATACGCCAATTCTTGGGTTTGGCGGGTTATTACAGACGGTTTATCAAAGACTTCTCAAGGATTGCACAGCCGCTTACATTACTGAAACAGAAAGGTATTGCCTACCGTTGGAGTGATACACAGGATACAGCGTTTCAGCACTTAAAGGATAGACTTTGTAGCGCACCTATCCTCTCATTGCCTGAAGGCACGGACGATTTTGTAGTCTACTGTGATGCATCTATCCAAGGTCTTGGATGTGTGTTGATGCAACGGGATAAAGTTATTGCTTATGCTTCGCGCCAACTTAAGATTCACGAACGGAATTACACTACACACGATTTAGAGCTTGGAGCTGTTGTTTTTGCGCTCAAGATATGGCGACATTATCTGTATGGCACTAAGTGCACCATCTACACCGATCACAGAAGTCTTGAGTATATTTTCAAGCAGAAAGACCTGAACATGCGACAACGTCGATGGGTCGAGTTACTGAACGATTACGAATGTGCTATAAAGTACCATCCAGGCAAGGCCAATGTGGTGGCCGACGCCCTCAGTCGAAAGGATACTATACCTAGGCGTGTACGAGCGTTGCAACTCACTATTCAGTCTAAGTCTTCCTTCACAGATACGAGATGCTCAGGTAGAAGCATTGAAACCGGAAAACGTCAGGGCTGAAGCTCTACGCGGCTCTAGGCAAAGGTTAGAACAAAGGGCAGACGGCGCCTACTATGTAACAGGACGCATCTGGGTCCCACTCTATGGCAACCTACGCGAGCTTGTAATGGATGAAGCTCATAAGTCTCGCTACTCAGTACATCCTGGTTCAGATAAGATGTACCACGACCTCAGAACTACATATTGGTGGCCTAGCATGAAGGCCCACATAGCAACTTACGTTAGCAAGTGTTTGACTTGTGCGAGAGTCAAAGCAGAATATCAGAAACCATCAGGCCCACTCCAACAACCTGAGATACCACAATGGAAATGGGAGCAAATTTCCATGGATTTTGTTACTGGCCTACCTAGGTCTCAACGTGGGAATGACACTATTTGGGTGATCGTGGATCGACTCACAAAGTCTGCTCACTTCTTGGCTATCAAGGAAACGGATAAGTTCTCCACTCTAGCAGACGTATACCTTAAGGAAGTTGTCTCGAGGCACGGGGTGCCCACATCTATTATCTCTGATCGTGATGCACGTTTTACTTCAGAACTGTGGCAAGCAATGCACAAATCTTTTGGCTCTCGATTGGACATGAGCACAGCTTATCATCCTCAGACAGATGGGCAGTCTGAGCGCACTATTCAAACTCTAGAAGACATGCTTCGGGCGTGCGTAATTGACTTTGGCAAAGGCTGGGAAAAACATCTGCCACTTGTGGAATTTTCGTACAACAACAGTTACCACACCAGCATTAAAGCTGCTCCATTTGAGGCATTGTACGGGCGTAAATGTCGATCACCTCTTTGTTGGGCAGAGGTGGGTGACAGTCAGATCACAGGTCCGGAAATGGTAGTTGATACTACTGAAAAGATTGCTCAAATACGACAACGCATGGCGGCAGCACGTGACCGTCAGAAAGTATACGCTGATAAAGACAGAAAAATACTCGAATTCCAAGTTGGGGATCGAGCACTACTCAAAGTTTCACCCTGGAAGGGTGTTGTTCGTTTTGGCAAACGAGGCAAACTCAATCCACGATATGTTGGACCATTTGAAGTCATAGAGAAAATAGGCAAAGTGGCCTACAGACTGAACTTACCGGCTGAACTCAGTGCAGTTCACAACGTCTTTCACGTGTCGAATCTGAAGAAGTTTCAGTCAGATGAGACCCACATAGTTCCTCTGAAGGAGCTCACTATCGACGAACAATTGCATTTCGTCGAGGAACCAGTTGAAATCACGGACCGGGATGTTAAGGTCCTCAAGAACACCAGAATA
The DNA here is from genome assembly GCA_030545235.1 of Helianthus tuberosus. Classification (NCBI taxonomy): domain Eukaryota; kingdom Viridiplantae; phylum Streptophyta; class Magnoliopsida; order Asterales; family Asteraceae; genus Helianthus; species Helianthus tuberosus. The sequence continues at coordinate 23,595 of JARYGA010032418.1, read as the reverse complement.
CCACTTGTTCGAGTTCGTTGGAACTCCCGTCGTGGCCCAGAGTTTACCTGGGAGCGCGAAGATCAAATGGAACTCAAATATCCCCAGTTGTTCGAAAACAATGCAACTACTACTGAGGCTGAAGCTACTACGGAATTTCGGAACGAAATTCCAACTCAACGGGGAAATGATGTGACACCCCAGGAAAACCAGTAAACGATAACTTACCTAGCTTCCTCAGTAACCGCATGCTAAATTTCGGGATGAAATTTCTTTCAAGTTGGGGATAATGTGACAACTCGAGTTTCCGACTTTCTTTTTCGCTCTTAGTGCACGTTGACTTTGACTGTGTAGTTGTTTGACTTGTTTAACTTGTAACTGTATACGTTATTTTATAATGAACGCATAGTGGTTGCATGATTTTGTGTTTGGCTGTATAACATGAAACACCTGTTGAAAACTTAAACTGTTTAAAATATGAAAGGACCCGACGAAACAGAAGTTCTGTTTCGCCATATACATCCCGACGAAACTGATGTGTTTCGCCATCAAGCAACTCGACGAAACAGACAGGACCCGACGAAACAGACTGTTTCGTCATAAGCATCCCGACGAAACAGAAGTCTGTTTCGCCAAGCCCAGTTTCGCCAAGCCCATTAAGGGCCCAGAACGGTAATTCGTTCATATTAACGTGAACCGACTCCCTGTTTCACACTTTTAACAAAAATAGAAACCCTAGAACTCTCCACTCTGTGAAGGCGATACCCATCATCAACCATCATCTTTCTCTCTCGAATCCTCCCTTGTTCATCTCGAATATCTCGGTTAGTGCGTGCTCGTCTAAATCGGTTTCTTTGTCCCTTGATTTCTTTATACATGTTGTGTTTATGCTTGATTTCTGGATTATAGGAGGGTATGTTGATGATACTCGGTTCTGAATGTTGTTTATATGGCCTGATTCTGAATACACATTAGTATCTTGATAGGAATCAATGATATGATGTTGTATGTTAATCTATATGTTGTACACATAACCTAGGGTTCGTGCTTGACGTTAAGAACTGTGATACTTATGTTATGATGATGTTACGATGATTCTGCGTTGAATGATTACTGTATGATTGAGGAATTGCTGTTTTACGGCTGTTAGGGTTTATGTGTTTTTCGTATCTGCTGTAACTGATGTCTGCGAAACTGACTGATCGACGAAACAGAACTCTCGGCGAAACAGGATGTGTTTCGCCAAGAGTAGTCGACGAATCAGAAGTTCTGTTTCGCCAGGGGACACCTCGACGAAACAGAATGTGTTTCGTCACTATATGTGTTTCGCCACTATCTGTGTTTCGCCGAATAGCTGATCTGTGCAGTAACTTGAGTTAATTCTGTTAAGTGTTAACTGGGTTAGTTAACTGCTGTTATGTATAAAGTATTACTTGTATGATTGCAAATACGTGTATTGTGATTGATGCGATGTTCATGATGATTATGTTTACGCACAAACAACTTTAATACAAACTGATTATGTATACGTGCATACCTTAGGACGTGATTGATTAACCGTGAGCACATACTTAGCATACCGAGCGAAACAAGGTGAGTTCACACTCTTTCTAAGGCATGGGATTCCCGGTGGTTTGGGAATGGGTTAAGAAACTAAAATGGAACCTACATATTCTCCTTGGGTAGGATATGTACCGCCATCCTCCATGGGTAGGATGCCAATATAAATCCTGTGTATTCTCCTTGGGTAGAATACATACGTTCGTCCGGTAGGACAACAACCTTAACGCATGCTCGTCCTCCTTGGGTAGGACAACAAACCTTAACGCATGATCGTCCTCCTTGGGTAGGACAATCACACTCGCTACGGTCCTTGGATTAAGAAGGGCACGTACAAATACGACTAGTCAACACTATTCATCGCACGCATGCCTGGACTGGCAGCAAGGACTAACGCGATACAATTTCTAAACTTCGCAAACATGCCTAGAGGGCCGCGATGCTATTACATACGATTTACGAAACGAACATTATAACTAAATAACTAACAGTGAACTCGCTCAACTAGTTGTTGACTCTCTGTTACATGCCTTGCAGGACAATAGGTACTCTTGGAGCTTGCACGGGAGGCGCAGTCGTTGTGGGCACGGAAGTGGATGTTTTGTTAAACATTATAACATTTTGTACTTAAACTTATGTTGGGTTTTACATTAATGCTTCCGCTATACACTTGTATATATTTGGTTTTGTAAACACCTATCGTATTGATGAGTGACTTTTGATATTATTATGTTCAATATGATTGGTGGCTTGATCCTGGTCATGTCACGCCTCCAAGCGGTGGTACTCCGCGTGTGGATTTTGGGGGTGTGACAAATACGATGAATGATAATTCTTGAATATAAAATGCGTAGGGTGGAATGATCGTATTAAGTTATGACTAAACTAACCACCTTGTGAAATGATGAATAATAGTTGGCGCTTAAACAAGCTAGGTGAAGCTTGGAGTGAAAGCGGGTCAAACGAATCAAGAATGAAGGAAAAAGCATAATTCGGATGCAAGGTAAGTATAACTTACACTAGTCTTATATTTTAGAATATTCTCTTATCGTATTAGTTACGAATAAGATAAATACATAATTGAGGTATGATGTTCCGGCGTGTAAACGTACGGAACAAGATAGTCGAGTATGACAAGAAACAATGTTGATGGTTTAAAAGGAGTTAAATCGGTAATTTGATCATTTTATGACAAATGGAAAATGAACTTTTGAATGGTTACCTTATAGGGTAAACCAAAACAAACAATAAGGGTAAAACGGTAAATTGGTCATGCATCGACCATAACTATTGGCTTTAAAAGACACTTATGAAGTAAGCCTTAATAGGCCGAAAAGTGTTAAGAAATGAATTATAAGTAAAGCGACCGCACGATGTAAATCGGAGCGAGTCATATAGTCGAGATGAAAATACATGTCATCTCGTCAATATAATCGGTCACTTAGACCAAACGGGTCAAAGGGTGAAGATACCACCTTTTGATAATAGCGACTAATGATTCTTGTCGAGTTATATGATTTCAGGAATAAATGTAGAAATGATATTTGCATCGCTACTATTTAGCGAATATTATAGCAAGGCATTAAATCAGGTCAATACATTGACCCGAGCCAGGTATGTGTAATAGAGTAATGATTCATTGAGAACGTAAGGTTCAATGAGTATTTAATGAAGTCTTAGATAGACAATGGGTTACTTAAAGAGGTATTATATTAGTCAAATGGCACTATTTGAGTTTTTGCCGTAAAATAATGATCCGAGAGGTAAACATTGGTTTTTATAGATCACCACATTAAACCCACCATAAATTCAGTTGTGGTGAGAGATTATATGATAAGAAATGTGGTGATGGATTGCTAGAAGTAATCAAAAGCGAAATTAGGCTCGAAAGTGCTTAAATACCCTTAACGGGTCAAAATAAGCATACAAGTGAAATTGGGTTTAAATTGTGTAACAAACCTGTGGTTAGAACCTAATATGGTAAATAACCTTAAGTTGAAGTAGTGTATGTGATATAAAGGCCAAACAAATATGTTTGTGTGATAAATGCGTAAACGGGTGAAAATCTTGTAAAAAGATAATAAGCCGAAGGCATAAAAGTCTCAAAATTTATTAAGCCGGATGTCGGATTTTAACTCCATGTGATGGAGAATCAAATCACAATCACATAGGAAGAAACGGTAGGTTAAACGGACAAGCGGTTTGAAAGATACGAAAGATTTCGTGTCAATTACGGCAAAAAGGATACTGGGCTGTTACAGAGTCCACCGTAACTTACGGTGCCACCGTAAGTTACGGTGGAGATGAAAATGCTACGGTGGTTGCCTACTGTTGTACGGTAGGAAAATAACATTACAGGGGCCACCGTAACTTACGGTGGAGGTCATTTCCAAATTCTTGTTTTTAGAATCAACTGTTTCCCGGACTCGTTTAATCACGTTTTAATCCCAGTATGACTAAAGCATTTCATGTTTATGAAATGTAGGTACATTTTGGATGCCGAGAGACGATCAAGCTCAACGAAGAACCGAACACGATATAGTTACATGCTTCCGCACCTTGCCACGTTGTATATTTTAAACAACGAATTCGATCACGTTATGTAGAATAACTTATAAATTGTAAAAGTTTTAATAAACCCCTATTTTTTATAGTATGTGTAGTCTTAGCTACACATCTAATTGTTGGTATTTGCATATAAAACCGTTAAATAGAAAATAGGGTGTTACAAGTTGGTATCAGAGCCCTGGTTTAAGAGATTCAAGTATGGTGGGGAAAACCATGCTTGGACTTAAACCTTACGCTCTTGATAAAGAATAGTGTTCGGTTCGAGGCTTGATCGCAGATCCGGTAAGTACATGTATGTTAATAGTTTAGCATGCTAAAGTGTTGTAAACAACACATAGGGCTATCGTGTGACACACGTTACCCCAATTGAAATAATTGATATAGTTGACGAAAATACGCGCGTTGACGCGTATAGTAGAAAAAGCCTTGTATTATAATACGGGCGATTATTGAAGTTGATGTTACTAACTTTTGTGAATGTTTTAATTGAAGGACACTCGCGTTTGAAGACGACGAGAGTCAAACGAATTGTGGATATGATGATGGAACGGTCCGAGATATGACAAGAAGAGCATGCTCATCAAGGACCTAAATCGTGTAATGGTCGCGAACAAGACTAATGGCAAGAAAAGCCCGTTAGGGCAAGCATTTACCAGGTGCACGTTTAAATTATTGCATGAATATAAACATGCAACCAATACGTAGAAACTGATAGTTGCAGATTTAGATTGAAAACTTGGACAAACCTGAATAGAATACCTATCCAGGATATTGTTTCCAAGAGAAATAAACAGAGGTATTACTTACATAGGGCATGATGTGAAAACTATAAAAAGGTCATGCGTGTCATGTGTTAATCGCTTACTCTGGCCAAGTAAGTAGTGGCATATGATACCATGAACTTCTTATAGCCGACACATTTACATCCGATGTAGTAAGGACGGGGTAAATGGGACAAATTAAAAGTACCTAAATGAATCAAATGAGTAAAATATTTGATAATAATGTAAACGCACAGCCGAGTGACGGAAGCGTATTACATTAGGATAATGAGCCCGAAAGAAGGGACAGAGACACATGTTAAATAGTTAAGGTACGCATTGGGAGGGGGTGTACTTACACTCGAACCCGAAGAATATAAACATGTAGAATGATCAAGATATGCGTTGGGAGGGAGTGTACTTACACTCGAACCCGGAAAATGCGAATATGTCCCTAAACGAGTCGTTTTTGTAAAACGTCAAACTCGAGGACAAAGTCGGAATATAGAAATGAAGCGAGGTCTTAATGCATACCGGGAGGGTTGCAATAATAACGACTTCGATAAAACACCCGGTTGATGGGTAAGAATTGAACGCATGCACAGATCGAGAAACAGAAACTCGGATGGAAAGTTAAAGGACTCGGGTTTTGGCTCATAACTATAAGATGACAAAATAATGTAAATAAAAATTGTGAATAAATTATGTTCAACTATTTTAAAGTTGAATGGGTCGATTACAATTCACGCCGGACGGCATGAGTAAATACAAACGGGATAGTGGTACCGTTAAAAGCAAAAGAATAATGAGCCCGGTAATGGGACACAATCGAGTACGGATATATGAAAACCGGAGAATGGTGAGCATAAGATGAACCGACGCATAAATGATATGAGAAATCATAAAGTCGGAAAATTTCGTTCGAAAATAAACAAATGAAGCCTTAGACTACGGTCAAGGTCAACTAAAGTTCAAAAGCAGAAATATACGATTCCAAACATAACAAGACATGCTTTGAAGCTATATATGCATATATACATATATGCATTTGAATGTGGATACAAATAAAAGATGAATCTGTGGGATCATCGTAACCTACGGGAATGCGATTAGTGTTAAGGTCTACGGGACCAGAATGACCCTCGGGTCACGAAAAGAAAGGGGAATAAACCTTAGGGTTCCCATTAAAAGGGGGTGAAGACCTAAGGAAATAGCCTACGAGGCCACGTGAGAGAACCTACGAGTTACTTAAACAAAGCGAGAGAACCAGTGAGAATCCTCGCGTAAAACAAAGACTGTAAAAGAGTAAATGCCAAGTCGTCAAAATTGCTTGACATAAATTAAAGATAAAACGTTAAACTAAAATTCCGTTTTAGTCAAAAACAACGTTTTATCAAACATATATAGTATGAGATGATTGGGAAATAAACCTAAAACACGACGTGACGCGATCACGGTCAGGAAAGTTATGTGAAATAAAATCACATAGTAGCCCGAGAGATGGGTATAAAGTAACTGGACTAATAAGACTAGTCAGTGAGGCTGGTTAAGGTCAATATTTAAATTAAGAAAGTGTTCAACACGCTATCTATATTAAGATTAGCGTGAAATAATCATAGTTGATAAGCGTGTATGACCAAGTGGCCAAATGGCTACTCAGTCAAGCCAAATAATAAAGGTAAGTGAGTACAAAACGGCAGTGATGGTCCATGAGGTCATAATAACGAAAAGTATTGATCGCCTATACCGAGCGATCACAAGGCAACACAAGCAAAGTGTTGGGAAGTCAGATCGAGTAAAGGCACGATAAAAAGGATAAAGCCGGAAGGTATGTGGTAATATGCCTTGTAGAATTCCGTTAATAGCACATCTAGATAGTGCTAAATAAATAAGATAAAATCAGGAAATTCATTTTAGTGGCGAATGCCTTGTAGAATTCCGTTATATTAGTCAAATGGCACTATTTGAGTTTTTGCCGTAAAATAATGATCCGAGAGGTAAAAATTGGTTTTTATAGATCACCACATTAAACCCACCATAAATTCAGTTGTGGTGAGAGATTATATGATAAGAAATGTGGTGATGGATTGCTAGAAGTAATCAAAAGCGAAATTAGGCTCGAAAGTGCTTAAATACCCTTAACGGGTCAAAATAAGCATACAAGTGAAAATGGGTTTAAATTGTGTAACAAACCTGTGGTTAGAACCTAATATGGTAAATAACCTTAAGTTGAAGTAGTGTATGTGATATAAAGGTCAAACAAATATGTTTGTGTGATAAATGCGTAAACGGGTGAAAATCTTGTAAAAAGATAATAAGCCGAAGGCATAAAAGTCTCAGAATTTATTAAGCCGGATGTCGGATTTTAACTCCATGTGATGGAGAATCAAATCACAATCACGTAGGAAGAAACGGTAGGTTAAACGGACAAGCGGTTTGAAAGATACGAAAGATTTCGTGTCAATTACGGCAAAAAGGAAACTGGGCTGTTACAGAGTCCACCGTAACTTACGGTGCCACCGTAAGTTACGGTGGAGATGAAAATGCTACGGTGGTTGCCTACTGTTGTACAGTAGGAAAATAACATTACAGGGGCCACCGTAACTTACGGTGCCACCGTAAGTTACGGTGGAGGTCATTTCCAAATTCTTGTTTTTAGAATCAACTGTTTCCCGGACTCGTTTAATCACGTTTTAATCCCAGTATGACTAAAGCATTACATGTTTATGAAATGTAGGTACATTTTGGATGCCGAGAGACGATCAAGCTCAATGAAGAACCGAACACGATATAGTTACATGCTTCCGCACCTTGCCACGTTGTATATTTTAAACAACGAATTCGATCACGTTATGTAGAATAACTTATAAATTGTAAAAGTTTTAATAAACCCGTATTTTTTTTATAGTATGTGTAGTCTTAGCTACACATCTAATTGTTGGTATTTGCATATAAAACCGTTAAATAGAAAATAGGGTGTTACATCTTTCATGTACAAAGCCAACATCAATGTTAGGAGGTTCTTGGAGGAGTGGAAGTTGGATGGCGTAGAGATTTTTTGATGAAGCAGAAGACCAATGTTAGTAGATTTGTTATAGTTTGCTAGTTTGGTTGTTTTGTTTGGTTGTTTTCTTGTTTCCTCTTTGGTGATATGCCTCAAAGAGAACTAGGGGTATTTAAGCCTCTCTACTTGTTTTGTTTTGTTGATATGATATAAAATCACCGGGGTAACCCGTTACCCAAAAAAAGTTGGTGAATGTTCAAAGAGATTTTACAGGAGAAGTGTGAATCCTGATAAACAAAAATGGGTTGTTAAAAACTCTAAGGTAAAATCTGGCGATGAATCTGATTCCACAAAGTCAGACGAGCCACAAATTGAGAAAACTGGAAACATCAGTACCTCCAATGGATGATGTTCATTTTCCACCATTGAGGGCTGAGAATTTTAAATCAAAAGTTGGGAAGATTGATATCTCAAATCATTTCTATTATGAGAAGAAAGAATTTGAAGTTGAGAAAGCTTTTAATAGAAACATTAAAAAGATTTTTGGGAAATGGTTGAGGGTAAAGTTCAAGGGGTAAAGGAATTTTATGAAACAAAGAAAGCAACTTACTATCCAAGTGCAGGTGAGGAAGAAACATCCAAGTTTGGTGAAGCTTGGATGTCAGTTTTTCATAAGTGATAAGTATGACTTGCCTGAGCTCCCAGGTTGGTAAGCGTGGAGCAGGAATCGACATCATTCTTGAAAGGTTATTATTCTTGAAAGGTTATCATTCTTGAAAGATTTGGTTGGTAAATCTACAGGTGATATCATTATATTGTTATATTTTGATTTACAAGTGGTAATGGTTGACAAGTGAACCTGCTAGTGATTGAAAAGGTTTTCACTGACAAGTGGTAAATCAAGGACATTAAATTGTACTTGCATTTTCTTACAAGTGGTTGAGTAACAATGTGATAAATAAAACCCCTAACCTACAAATGGTAAAATCAATCAACGAAACTTATTTTCCGGAAAAACCATTTGATTAAAACAAACTTAAGTGTTTTGAAATCACAATGGGAAAAGAGTTTGTTGAAAGGGGGAGTTCTGATTGTTTATGCCAAGTGGATGGCAAATTGAAGCGATTCGATATCGGTTGTCAATTTACTTGTACAGTTTATTTTCAAATTTCCTGAAATGTGTTTGCATTTTAGGGGGAGTAAGAAATTTTCAGAAAATCCAAAAACATTTGAAAATTTGAAAAAGTCAAAAACATGATAAAATTCAAAAATGAGTTTTGTGTCAAAGAAGAGGAAATGATAGTACATCAGTGGACGATCACAGCATGCTAAAGAAATGGAAAGTCAAATGTGATAAACGGTCTCACTGATGATGTGTCAGTAGGTTTTTGCACATTTAGTAGATTGTGACGAGATATAAACCAAAATTCAAACTTGCTTATATCGTGGGGAAACATCTCTCGGATATATGGGTAACCCCCGAAATCTTGTTTGAAAGGTCCTTCTTTCTGAGATACTAGGTCTTTATGCTTAGTGATATCTGGGGTATTATCCCGGGACTTCTGATAATGCGGAAGCAATGGCCTAGTCCCCGGAGAATACTTTATGCTTGCTTGAAATATAGCCCCGCCCTCAGCATATAATGATGAGGCAATAAAATTGCTAATCAATGCTGTTGTAACAAAAGATCCTCTAAAGGGGACCCACCAAAAGTCAAGCCGTCATCTCTCTGCTGAACGGAAGTTCTGACCTGAGATCTCACGGTTTTCGCAAATTTAACCCCTTACAGATATCATCTGTGGTATACTCACCTATAAGACTGAATATTGGGATCTGGATACGGGAGTATATTCTGAGGTGGGACACGCGATTAAGTTTAAGTATCTAAGACATTAATCTCGTATCTCAAAACAGTTGAACTTTGTGTGAGAATTTAAGTGGATCAGTATACTGACAATCTAAGTGAATCGTTTAGAACTTAAAATGTTTAAAGCTTAACGGTGTTGGTGATTTGTCTCAAAAACTGATATGATCCTCTTTCACAAACTCACAAAAATATTGTTTGTAAATATTTATTTACTGCATTTCATTCTCAATAAAAATTCAAAAAGATTTTCAGTGTGTTTTAGCATAATTTTTGAAAAATACAAAAAGATTTTTGACAACTGGTGTTGGAGAGCTGATTTTCAAAATTCCGAGTGCTAAACATGATGAACAAATGTTTGGGAGAGTGTTTTTTTAAAAGAAAAATGATATATCTTCAAGTGGTTCATCAGAGATCTACATTGTAAAATTATTCTTTGATTGTAAAATTCCTGCAAGTGGTTCATTAGATGATGAAATTGTTTTTTACAAGTGATTATCAGAAAATTTATTTTTAGGTAGAGATTGTGCAGGTAGATTTGAGCCAGGTACGATCTTGGAACTGCTGATACTGATGAACTTAAGGAATCAAGAGATCTGATCAAGAGATAATAGAGAGCCAGGTTCCGATACATGAGAACTCTATGTTTTCAACAAGCCAGACTGTGATCCCAGCATAACGAGAGGGGGAGTCTGAAGACATAAGAGTAAAGATTGTTCGAGGAGAATATGTTGATGCTGAAGAGAAGAAAGAGATAAAGTTTGAAGATGCTTACACGTTCAGACTGATAAAGATTGAAGGTTGAAGACTCGACACTTACTACTCGTCAACATCCGCGGGGGAGTCTGTTAGTGCATACGTCTGCTGACTTCGTCTTGTATCGAGTCTTGCATCATTCAGAGCACGAAGATCGAGAAAACAAAGTTAAATGGGTGATTTCGCTTGAAGATGACAACTTGTGATTTCGCTTGAGTTAAAATGTTATTTCGCTTGCGATGTAATAGTTGAGGTTTCGCTTGTATGAGGTTTCGCTTGAAGTTGTTTCAAGCGAAATCAGACTTCTATAAATAGGTGTTAGGTCTGTTTGAGCGAAATCAGATTGAATGTTCTTGTTTCCGACGGTGAAGCTCTGTCGAAGTGTCTTCAGGATTGTAAACATTTCAGAATTAATATACAAGACAGTTTAAGTGAAGATCAAGCTGAATTCAACTCATTATGCCTGTTTCCGCCTTTCATTTTGAGTAGAACGCCTCTGAACGACTCATTTCGGGTCCGACAACGATCCTACAATTGGTATCAGAGCTCAGGATGAGGAGTTCTGCAGTTTTCAGCCTGATTTCATCTTATTTTCTTACCTCTACATCTTCTTTTCTGAATTGAACATCTTTTAACGGTCAAAATGACCTGAATTTTTCACAGTTTAAGCGAAATTGTGTTTTAACAAACCCTTGAGAGAATCAGATCAAAATTCGGTCTAAATCAGATAAAAATGAACTAAAAATCATATTTCGCTCGAACGTACTATCTGATTTCGCTTGAAAAGTTGTGATAATTTCAAGCGAAATAAGGGATTTCGCTTGAAATAAAACTAATTTCGCTTGTGAAGATATTTCGCTTGAAAATCTTTCTGATTTCGCTTGAAAATTAATTTTGATTTCGCTTGAAGTTATGTGCAGGTTATTTCGCATGAAAAGTGCTTTTACTTGAGATCTTATTTCGCTTGAAAGTGACTGTGTTTGAGAAAAAGTTTTCGGAATCATGAGTGAAGAGTTTTACAACGCATTTGCAACATCCCCGACTACTCCAGCTACCATTTCTCAAAACATGAATCTGGAAAATGAAACTGGAACTACACAAAAACCCCCGAAACTAATGAGCATTGAGGAGTATTACGGATGGAAAGATCGGTTTGAGAACTGGGTTCAAGCAAACCATTTGAGATCTTGGGAGTGCATTTTGAAGAAGTGTGTTCTACCACGTACTGATCTGCAGGTTGAGAAAGAAATCTCTGAATTCAATGACAAAGAACGAGACATGTACAGGGCTGAAAAAATGATGATTAGTCTGCTTCAGCAAGCTATTAAAGAAGACATCTTTATATTACTTCAACATGACAAAACTTCAAAATCAATTTGGGATGCTCTTAAAATTAAATTTGAGGGAAGTGAGAAGATGATAAAAAGTAAAAAGGCATTGCTTAAGAAAGAATTTGATTTATTCACAAGTTTGCCTGGTGAAGACACAAAGAAATTGATTGAACGATATTGCCACTTAGTGCGTTCCATGTCGTTGTTAAGCATAACCAAAGATCATGAAGAATGGGTAGACAAATTGGCTGATGCTTTACCTCAGAAAGAGTGGACTACATTCTTGATGATCTTAAAGAACACCGGAGTTTATGATGGTTTAACAATATCTCAGTTCATCGAGAAGATTGAAGGTCAAGATCTTGAACAGCAAAAGATTGCAAGGATGAATAATCCAAGTAATCAACAAGATGTGAAGATGTATTACAAAGGCAGTGTTCAAGAGATTGAAAAGAGTCCGAAGATTCAAACCGCTTTTAGTGCTGGAAATTCATCTGAAAGTGTTGAACAAAGTACAAACAGCAGCAGTGGATTCTATTCATTTCCAAGTGTTAATCCAAAGAGTTCAACTTCAAGTTTTCATTCTCAAAGTTCAAAAAGTGGAAATGGTTGTGTGATACAGTGCAACATTGCATTGAATCTTCCAGATGGTCAAAGTTTTTCTGAAGAAATTGCAAAAGATCACATGGCATTACTTGCAACTGTGCTACAATCCTATGAAGGTTTGGTTGCAGGGAAGATCGGAAATCCTATGCTGACAAAAGAAGATTACGATCAGATAGACGCTGAAGAGATGGAGCTCATGGATATTAAATGGTGTCTAGCTAGTGTCTTGAGGAGAGCAGAAAAGTTTAAAATGATCACAGGGAGAAATGATTTTCTGGATCACATGTGTCTACTTTGGGTTTTGATAACTCTAAAGTTACTTGTTTTCGATGCAGGGAGAAAGGTCATTTCAAAAGAGAATGCAAAAATCAAGAGCCTAGTGGAGCAAAGAATTCTTTTGGTAAAGATGATTACTATTGGAAAGCTATATATCAACAAGTTGCTCTTCAACCATATCAACAAAAGGAAACACAAACTGCTCATGGGAAGATGATCGAAGATGCAAATAAGAAAGCTTATTCTGGTATCATTGATCAAGATGATGAGAAAATGGCTCCAGGTTGCAATTGGAACAAATATATATCAGCTGACAGTAAAGCATGTTTAATAACCCAAGATGATGAAAAATTACCTGAAGGGTTCAGCTGGGATCAGTTTGCAGATGAGAATGGGAATTTTAAAGCTTTCATTACAAAGATAGTTCAAGAACCTGATTTGTTTACAGAATGGATGAAAGCAATTGGTGTTCATGAGAAGAATTAAGAAGAAGAATCTGTTTCATCTGATGAAAGTTCAAAAGAAGCAACTGTTGTTGATCAAACATCATCTGATTCTGGTTCTTCAAATGATGGTTCTAAAAAGACATTAGATTTTGATCAAACATCTTCTGATTCTGATTCTTCAGATGATAGTTCTGAGAAGAAAATAGATTTTGATCAATCACCGACTGATGATAGTGGTGATGATGAAGAAGAAAGACATATTAATGTTGCAAAAACTCATCTATCTCCTGAAAGTTTTCAATTTTATTTTGCAGATTGCTTGGAGAAACTGAAGGAGAGACGTGTTGTAAAAGAACAAAAGAAAATGAAGAATGAAAGTATTGATAAAAAAGAAGAGATTGTTCAAAATGAAGAAGTTAAAGCTGAGAAGGTGTCTGAATCTAAAACAACGATTGAAGAGGAGAAAGTCATTGAAGTAGAAAAGATTGTGGAAGTCATCAAGCCTTGCTCAAAGTGTTTAGAATCTTGCAAGAAATGTGCAGAAAAAGATGAGAAATTGGTTGAGTTTGTAAAGATGAAAGAAAAATTGTTGTTCAATCTCAACTACGTGAAAGAGTCGTATGATGTGCTAAACAGAACAGTAACTGGTCTTCAAAAGACAAATTCAGAAAGAGAAGATGCGTTGACTATGATGAATGTTGTGATGATGATAAAACAGAAAGCGATTAATCATTACATTGAAGAATGTGCAAAGTTGCAGCGGGAGTTGGAAAATGAAAAGATAGAGAATGAGAGAATTAGACGTTTATTACAGAGTTATTCTAGTTCTGATTATCTCATTGATCGAATTTATCCAACTCTTAACTGCTTCAATCTTCGCGGGATCGACGTGAATGCCTTGACTATTTACTATGTGACCCAGAAACTGAACCTCCTCCAACCAAAATTTGCACTTGGAGAACTTGGCATAGAGTCGATTCCCCTGGAGTAGCTCGAGAACCAAACGTAGATGTTGCGCGTGTTTGGCCTTCGACTTGGAATAGATCAAGTCATCGTCGATGAACACGATGACGAAAAGGTCGAGAAATGGTTTACACACGCGATTCATCAGATCCATGAAAACTGCGGGTGCATTGGTTAGACCGAAAGGCATTACAACGAATTCGTAGTGGCCGTATCGAGTGCAAAAAGCGGTTTTGGGTATATCCTCCTCTTGAATGCATAGTTGGTGATAGCCTGAGCGTAGATCGATCTTCGAGAAACATGTAGCACCTTGTAGTTGATCAAACAAATCATCAATACGTGGCAAAGGATAGCGGTTCTTGATAGTTAACTTATTCAATTCCCGATAGTCGATGCACATCCTGAACGACCCATCCTTCTTTTTAACAAAAAGAAAGTGGCGCACCCCAAGGAGAGGTGCTCGGGCGAATGAAGCCTTTCTCAAGTAATTTCCAGAGTTGACTCGAGAGTTCACGCATTTCAGACGGTGCGAGTCGGTAAGGAGCTTTGGTAAAAGGGTTGGCTCCAGGAATGAGGTCGATACGGAAGTCGATATCACAACTGGGCGGTAGACCGGGAAGATCATCAGGGAACACATTAGGAAATTCACGAACCACAAGAACATCTTTCACTTCTGTCTTTCCTTTCTTTTCCTTCGCTGCTACTACAATGTTAGCCAAGAAAGCTCTGTATTCCTTGCGGAGATACTTGCTAGCTTGGACACATGACATGATTTTGAGACCTTTCGAAGCGGTTTCGCCATAAACACACAATGAATCACCATTCGCGAGCGAGAATCGAATCATCTTATCGAAGCACACAACTTCAGCATGGATTTCGCAAAGAAAGTCCATGCCTAATATGACATCAAAACTTCCGAGTTGCATAGGGATAAGGTCGATCGGGAAGATGTGATTGTTGAGCTCAAGAGTACAATCACGAAGAACATAATTAACGGCGACAGTTCTTCCAGTAGCGACTTCAACATCGAACGTCGAGGGGAGATAGGAGCGTTTACGACTAAGGAGTTTCTCGAATTCAAACGAAACAAAGCAATTATCGGCTCCAGTATCAAACAAACATGATGCATAAATACCATTCACAAGGAATGTACCATTGACCACGTTGTTGTCAGCCTGGGCTTGGCGCACATTGATGTTGAAAGTTCTGGCGCGTGAGGTTTGTTGCTGTTGCTGATGAGTCTGTTGCTGCTGGTGAGGCTGCTGCTGCTGGGGCTCTTGTTTCACAACCCTGTTCGGGCACATGTTCGCAAAGTGGTTGGGGTCACCACATGCGAACCAGACTCGGGCGGTGACTGCGGGTGCCTGGGCCGCTTGTTGGCCTTGTGGGGTTGGGAGCAGAGCTTAATGCACAATGGCTTGAGCTGGTGCTTGACGGGGACCAGTGTGACAACTCGAGTTTTTAAGGTTTCTCCTCTATACGTTACTTGTTTCATACTGTGTTTTATGGTTCGTTGCATTGAAACTGTGCACTATGATTATTTTATAAGTTGTTTATGTTGACATATGTTTTGTGTTAATTAATAAAAGTTGTGAACCATTTATTTTAGATGCGACTTATCACTTCCACTCCATGTGCGATGAATTTGGAATCTTCGCCACACACCCACCCGACGAACACACCCCCCCGACGAACACACCCACCCGACGAACTTGGAGTGTTCGTCACACCCACTTGACGAAAACCATGCATCTTCGCCGTAATGGGGTTTGGCCCATGTGGAGCCCAAAAGTGTTTAAGCTATAAAAGCCCTGTGTACGCATAAACTGTTATTAGCCAAACCCTAGACTCTCTTTCCCTCAAAACAACCCAACGGCAGCCCCTCCCTTTCGTAGGGGATCTTCCTTGTTCGATCATTCTTATCCGTGTTCCGTTGATCGGTTAGTAATCCCACGTTTAGTTGGCTTAAATGCTAAATATATGATTATGATGTTTTGAACATGCTCTTGACTGTGATATGTATGATAAATTGATTTCATGACTTCATGCGAATCTTGATATCGATTTAGAGTTTTGACATTCTTGTGTAAATGGGATTGTGTAGAAACTGGGATGGTAATTCGTGGAATTTTGTTCGTTCTTGATCACTAATTGGAGCCATATTTCTGTTTGATTTTGCACTTGTGATTTATTAGATCTGATCATCGAATACATTCCTGTTACTATTTAGATCATATATGGTATTTTATGATTTAGGGTGCATGCTAGACATTAAGTGCAGTGATGATTATTAGAGTAATGACAAGTAACAGGTAATGCTTCATGAATTCGGGAGTTAACTGTATGATCGGTGGTTATGGGGAAACGACTGATGATGATGATTAGGGTTTTTCATGTGATTATATTTAACTGTTACGTTGCCCGACGAAAACCCTTACCCGATGAAAACCTTGTGCCGATGAAGACACTGTGCTGATGAAAACCCTTGCCCGACGAACTCTCGTTCGACGAAATCCCATGGCGATGAAAACCTCAAGTGTTCGTCATGGCCTTTTCGTCGCAACCCTATGTCAACGAAATCTCAGTGTTCACCGTGAAAGCTTATAGGGAACAGTAAGTTGATATGTTTATGGATACCACGTGGATGTTAATAATTGTTTATAGTATCTTATCTACTGTTAATGATGGTTGTTTATAAGTGGATGATATAATTTGGTTCTTACACCCAGTACACTTAACTGATAAACATGGTTATGGAACATACATGTAAACTTGGAATCTTGTATGGGTTGATTAGCTGTTATGTGTTACTTGATAATAATGGCCCAAGCGCACCTTGTGATGTTAGATTGCATGTGAATCATTATGAACATAAACTGATTGTGTATACGTGCATACTATAGGCTTTGACTGAATTGTTTGTGCATAAGTAGTTGAGCATACCGAGCAAACCGAGGTGAGTTCACACTTTCCACAAGGCATGGGATTCCCAAGGGTTGGGAATGGGTAAAGGATTTAAACTGAAACTGTGTGATCTCCTGGTTTGGAACACGTACACACCCTCTTTATTGAAGGGTGACAACATGTGATAAGGAATTGATTTGGAACCTACGTAATCTCCTGGTTTGGGGATTTCGTACACACCCTCTTTATTGAAGGGTGACAACACGGATACTAGACCAAAATCTCTATCATGAAGTCCCTCCTTTTATATCGACTTAATCGTTGAGCCAATGGCGAGCGGGTCATTAGTTAGATAGCGCTATTTAGGTTTGACAAGCCTCACACCGTGCCGAAGAGGACGGGCGTGAACTAATGGATCTGGCCACTAGTCAATGATGATAGACATTGACGTCAGGGCACCAACTTACTTTAGTCAGTGGTCGATAAGGTAACGGGTCTAGTGGTTCACATGGGGAAGCCCCCACTGGTTATGGATATGTTTGGGAAACAGGGAAAAACTAGTTAACTTATGGTTTACAAATGAACTCATGGTTTTTGAAACAACTTATCAATGAACACCAACTGTGAACTCGCTCAACTTTGTTGTTGACTCGTTGTTACATGCCTTGCAGGTCATTAGGTGATTATGGAGTTTGCACGAGGAGGAAAGGTCGTTGTGGGATATGGACTGTTATGTCCCATGCTTAACATTTGTACTTTAAACTATGTTTTGGTTATTTAAACATTGCTATGCTTCCGCTGATTACTTAAACGTGTTTGGTTTCTTTTGAACACCAATGATATTGGGTTTGGTTTTATTTACTTAATTGCATTGTTCAATATGATTGGTGGCTGGATCCTGGTCAGTCACGCCTCCATGCGGTGATACTCCTCTTGTGGATTTTGGGGGTGCGACAAATTGGTATCAGAGCCATTGGTTATAGTGAACTTGGTTTTAAAAAGGGAAAAGCTTTTGACAAAACCAGACTATAACCTGTACAGTGCTCAACGATCCATAACGACGCTTCGCTCCCCGTGCAAGACTCGACACAATAGGTGATATGAATTAAGTTTATATTGCCTGTCTGCTAGTTTATGTAATGTATTGTTCATGGTATGCTTAGTCATCATAACATCTGTTGTTTGAAACATTGTGTGCTTGCTCTCTTCTGTCACTCCACACTTACGCATTGTCACAACACTTTTCTCACCCATGCTCTCTTTATTGTGAAGATCATGAGTGGACGAATCAACCTAACTCAAGCCCAGCTGACGACTTTAATCAATGAACAAGTTGCTGCAGCACTCGCAGCCGCTCAGGCAGGAGGTATAACCTGCCATTGCAACTTACTTTAGGATCCTTAGATCCTACTCTCGTGAACCAACACTTGTGCTTAATTTTGTCCCTTCTTACTCGCATGACAGGTCAACATGCTCAGCCTCCTGTGTGTACTTTCAAAACTTTTATGGACTGCCGACCTATTACTTTCAGTGGCACTGAAGGAGCTGTAGGCCTCCTCCACTGGTTCCAGAAGCTCGAATCTGTCTTCGAGATGTGTGAATGCCCTGAGGCTCGTAGGGTGAAGTATGCTACTGGTACTCTTGAAGGTGTAGCGCTCACGTGGTGGAACGCCCAGGTTCAAATGCTGGGGTTGGCGGCTGCTAATGCCACCCCATGGAATGACTTCAAAGATTTGATCAAAGAGGAATACTGTAATCATGATGACATCCACAAACTGGAAGTGGAGTTCTACAACTTAAAGATGAAGGGGTCGGAAATTGAAGCGTATACGAAAAGATCGAACGAACTGGCTATCATGTGTCCTACTATGGTAGATCCTCCTATCAAGCGTATCGAGCTGTACCTCAAAGGTTTAGTGCCAGAGATCCAGAGTCATGTGACTTCAGTGAACCTCGCCACAATTCAGCAAGTTATTCGTTTGGCTCATCGTCTCACTGATCAGGCGGTCGAGCAGAACAGGCTGCCCAAGCGTATTGGTGCTACTACTACTACTTCTGATGCCCCCAGCGATAACAAGCGCAAATGGGATGGAGTCTCAAGCAAGGGTTCAACATCAGCTCAGTCTCAGCAGCGAAAGACTAATGACTACAAGAGCCCTGGTCAACAATCTTCTGGTAGTCAAGGGCAGAGTGGGTACATGGGGAACCACCCCAAATGCAATCATTGTGGTTTCCATCATAGCGGACTGTGTACTAAGGGCACTTGTCAGAGGTGTAACAAACCTGGCCATGCAGCCAAGGATTGCAGGAGCCTCTACCCTGCAAATCAGCGACGACAGAACCAGCAGCAAGCACCACAGAATCAGCGTCAGCAGCAACAGCAACAGCAGGGTAACAACAAAGGATGCTTTCAGTGTGGTGCTAAAGGCCACTTCAAAAGAGACTGCCCCCAGCTGAATCAGAAACAGAACAACAACAACAATCAGGGGAACGGAAACAATAATGGGGGAAACAATGGTGGCAATGGTGCCAGGGGTCGAGCTTTTGTGATTGGTCAGGGTGACGCGAGGAACGATCCCAACGTGGTGATGGGTAAGTTTCTTCTGGATGACTTCTTTGTTATTGTTTTATTTGATTCGGGTGCCGATACTAGTTACGTGTCTTTAAAAGTCAGTCAAATGCTTAAGCATGCTCCAACAATTTTGAACACCAAACATATGGTAGAACTAGCAAACGGTAAAAGTCTTGAAGCCACACACATAGTTAAGGGTTGTAATCTCGTCTTAGCTGGTCAGACTTTCTCTATCGATCTTATCCCCATCGTTCTTGGTAGTTTCGACATCGTTATTGGAATGGATTGGTTATCTCAACATCGAGCAGAGATCCTTTGCAAGGAGAAGATCGTCCGCATTCCTCGTTCAGGTGAAGAGCCTTTAGTGATTCATGGCGACAAGAGTGGTGCTGTGGTGGGTATCATTTCTTTCCTTAAGGCCCAGAAGTGTTTGCGAAAGGGCCACACTGCTATTTTAGCCCTCGTTACTGAGACCTCAAAGAAAGAGAAGAAGATAGAAGATATTCCGATTGTGCGCGATTTTCCTTAGGTATTTCCTGAGGAATTACCTGGTCTTCCGCCTCACCCTCAGGTTGAATTTCAAATCGAGCTAGCTCCTGGAGCAGCGCCCATAGCTCGAGCACCTTATCGTTTAGCTCCATTAGAACTTGAAGAACTGTCCACACAACTACAAGAGCTATTGGAAAAAGGGTTTTATTCGCCCTAGCTCTTCGCCCTGGGGAGCTCCAGTCTTATTTGTAAAGAAGAAAGATGGTACCTTCAGAATGTGTATCGACTACCGCGAACTCAACAAGGTGACCATGAAGAATCGCTATCCTCTTCCACGCATTGATGACTTATTCGACCAGTTTCAAGGGTCGAGTTTCTACTCAAAGATTGACCTGAGGTCAGGCTACCATCAAATGAGAGTCCGAGACGAGGATATCTCTAAGACAACATTCAGGACTCGTTATGAGCATTACGAGTTTCTGGTTATGCCTTTTGGATTGACAAACGCACCTGCGGTCTTCATGGATCTTATGAACAAAGTGTGCAAGCCTTACCTGGATAAGTTTGTTATTGTTTTCATCGACGACATCCTGATTTATTCGAAGAGTCAGGAGGAACAAGAACAACACCTGAGGCTTATTTTGGAACTTCTTCGAACAGAGCAGTTGTATGCAAAATTCTCGAAATGTGACTTTTGGCTTCGCGAAGTCCACTTCCTAGGCCACGTGGTAAACAAGGATGGGATTCATGTTGATCCATCCAAGGTAGACTCGATCAAGAACTGGCCTGCACCCCTTACACCAACAGAAATTCGCCAATTCTTGGGATTGGCGGGCTACTACAGAAGGTTTATCAAGGATTTCTCCAAGATTGCGCAACCACTCACCTCACTAACTCAGAAGGGTGTCACCTATCATTGGGGTGATGCACAGGAATCTGTATTTTAGCACTTAAAGGATAGACTTTGTAGCTCACCTATCCTCTCATTTCCTGAAGGCACAGACGATTTTGTGGTTTATTGCGACGCGTCCATCCAAGGACTCGGTTGCGTGTTGAAGCAACGTGACAAGGTCATTGCTTACGCATCACGCCAACTTAAAGTTCACGAAATAAATTACACTACACGATCTGGATCTTGGAGCGGTTGTTTTCGCACTTAAGATATGGAGACATTACCTGTATAGTACCAAGTGCACCATTTACACCGATCACAGGAGTCTCGAGCATATCTTCAAGCAAAAGGAGTTAAACATGCAACAACGTCGATGGGTCGAGCTCTTGAATGATTATGAATGCGCGATCAAGTACCATCCGGGTAAAGCCAATGTTGTGGTCGACGCCCTCAGTCGAAAGGAGACTAAACCTAAGCGCGTGCGCGCGTTACAACTTACCATCCAATCTAGTCTTCCTACTCAGATACGAGATGCTCAGGTTGAAGCATTGAAAGCAGAGAATATCAGGGCCGAGTCTCTACGAGGATCGAGGAAACGATTAGAACAAAAGGAAGACGGCGCCTACTATGTAACATGGCGCATCTGGGTCCCACTTTATGGAAACATACGCGAGCTTGTGATGGATGAAGCGCACAAGTCTCATTACTCAGTACATCCTGGTTCGGATAAGATGTACCACGACTTAAAGACTACATACTGGTGGCCTAGCATGAAAGCCAACATAGCAACCTACGTCAGTAAATGTTTGACTTGTGCGAGAGTCAAGATCGAATATTAGAAACCATTAAGCCTACTCCAACAACCAGAGATCCTGACATGGAAATGGGAGCAAATTTCCATGGATTTCGTTACTGGCCTGCCTAGATCTCAACGCGGAAATGACACTATTTGGGTGATAGTGGATCGGTTGACTAAGTCTGCACACTTCTTGGCTATCAAAGAAACGGATAAGTTTTCCACTTTAGCAGAAGTTTATCTGAAGGAAGTGGTCTCGAGGCACGGGGTTCCAACCTCCATTATTTCCGATCGTGATGCGCGTTTTACTTCTGAACTGTAGCAAGCAATGCACAAGTCCTTTGGCTCACGTTTAGACATGAGCACAGCTTATCATCCAAACCCTTGAAGACATGCTTCGAGCATGTGTAATCGATTTTGGCAATGGTTGGGAAAGACACCTCCCTTTGGTGGAGTTTTCGTATAACAACAGTTACCACAGCAGCATCCAGGCTGCTCCGTTTGAGGCATTATACGGACATAAATGCCGATCACCTCTGTGTTGGGCAGAGGTTGGCGACAGCCAAATCACGGGCCCAAAACTCGTCGTAGACACGACAGAAAAGATTGCTCAGATACGACAACGAATGGCGGCAGCTCGTGACCTTCAGAAAAGTTACGCTGATAAGCGTAGGAAACCTCTAGAATTCCAGGTCGGGGACTGAGTTCTACTTAAAGTCTCACCCTGGAAGGGTGTAGTTTGTTTTGGTAAACGAGGCAAGCTCAATCCACGTTATGTCGGACCTTTTGAAACCACTGAACGAATTGGCAAGGTCGCTTACAAGTTGAATCTACCTGAAGAACTCAGTGGAGTTCACAACGTATTCCACGTGTCAAATCTGAAGAAGTGTCTGTCAGATGAGACCCTCATAGTTCCTTTGAAGGAGCTCACAATCGACGATCAGTTGCGATTCGTCGAGGAACCAGTTGAAATCATAGACCGAGACGTTAAAGTTCTCAAGCGCACCAGAATACCTCTTGTTCGAGTTCGTTGGAACTCCCGTCGTGGCCCAGAGTTCACCTGGGAACGAGAAGACCAAATGAAACTCAAGTATCCCCAGTTGTTCGAGAAAAGTGCAACCACTGCTGAGGCTGAAGCTACTGTGGAATTTCGGGACGAAATTTCAAACCAACGGGGGGATGATGTGACACCCCAGGAAAACCAAGAAAACACGCAAACCTAGCTAGCTTCCTCAGTGACCACGTGCTAAATTTCGGGATGAAATTTCTTTCAAGTTGGGGATAATGTGACAACTCGAGTTTTCAAGGTTTCTCCTCTATACGTTACTTGTTTCATACTGTGTTTTGTGGTTCGTTGCATTGAAACTGTGCACTACGATTAGTTTATAAGTTGTTTATGTTGACATATGTTTTGTGTTAATTAATAAAAGTTGTGAACCATTTATTTTAGATGAGACTTATCACTTACACTCCATGTGCGACGAATTTGGAATCTTCGCCACATACCCACCGGACGAACACCCCCCCCCCCCCCCCGATGAACACACCCACCCGACGAACATGGAGTGTTCGTCACACCCACTCGACGAAAACCAGGCATCTTCGCCGTAATGGGCTTTTGGCCCATGTGGAGCCCAAAAGTGTTTAAGCTATAAAAGCCCTGTAACGCTCCGCACTTTCGCACTTTCGTATTTTAGCAAGCAATGTTGTACTTTCCATATTTAAACACTTGTACTCCCTTTGTAATCTACTTTCGTTTCATTTGTAATCCGAGACTATTGATCATAATGAAAACGAAGTTATTTTAATCATGTTCGTGTATTCACGT
>JARYGA010032417.1:0-35316 GCA_030545235.1 Helianthus tuberosus | reverse complement strand
GTTGGACCAAAAATGGTTAAAAAGATTGAAGGAATAATAAAAAATGGAAAAACCCAACTTGTTGCTCAAAGAAGTGGCAATTTTATGTAGTTGATTTGTCAAAAGAGAATCCAAGAACTGATGCCTGTCTGTTCTCAGCTGCCTCTAACACAGAGACAGAACTTTGGCACAGAAGATTGGGGCACACAAATCTCAAGACAATCACTGCTTTGTCAAAACAGGGGTTAGTAAGAGGTTTACCTCAAAAACTGTTCAGCTGTCCTGAGCATTGTGTTTCCTGCCTAAAAGGAAAACAACATAAAAGCTCCTTTAAATCCATTGAAGAGTCCAAAACAACCAAGTGCTTACAAATGCTTCACATGGACCTGTTTGGCCCAGTTAAAGTCATGAGTCTTAGAAAGAAAAGATATTGTTTGGTTATTGTAGATGACTTTTCTAGTTTACATGGACTTATTTCTTACATTCCAAAGATGAGACTGCAGGCATTCTGCATGACTTTGTTACACAGGTTGAAAAGTAGTTTGACTTGCCAGTAAAAATCTTCAGGAGTGATAATGGCACAGAGTTCAGAAATAAGGAGTTGGATGAGTTTTGTGTGTAAAAAGGAATTGTAAGGCAGTGCAGCATTCCAAGAACACCAGAGCAAAATGGGGTTGTAGAAAGAAAGAACAGGACATTGATTGAGGCTGCCAGAACCATGCTTGCTGATTCAGGTTTGCCATTAACTTTCTGGGCAGAGGCAGTAATGTGGCACATGTGCCTCTGAGACCATCAAACAAATACCAAATCGTTGAAATATTGTGTTTCATACTTGGGATGTGTGTTAATATGTTTATCATGTGCACATATCAATTCTTGTTCGATTTCGAGCTTTAAATCGCGTTCTGAAAGGTTATACGCGAACTGATGCGTAAATATAACCAGTTTAATGCAACAAACACTCCAGAACAGTGACATAGGCCTAACATACCTTAAATAACCTTTACATAACTTAGAAATAAGTTTTAGAGGGTTTGGTATGCCGAAATCAAGTTTATTCGATCATAGGGACTAATTTTGACAAACTATGAAAGTATGCCGATTCGTACCGTGACGAACATTCTGGAACTTGATCATAAGTTAAACATGCCCTAAATATCCTTTACATAGCTTATAAATAGGCTTTGAGGTGTTTGGTGCGCAAAAATAAACTTTCTTGATCATTAGGGACTAAAAGCGTCAAAAAGTGCATAAGTTTGCATTTTCGCGCATATCTTACGTTCTGAATATATCCGGACATCCAAAAATTTATGTAATAATTAAAATATTTTATTTTAGTGATTGGCATGATAAAATTCCATTCGTCGCGTAATTTGGATCGTTTTTCGCGTCCGTTCGTGTTTCGTCGTAATTAATCGAACAACGCAACCGTACGACCAAACGAACCGACATCCGAGATATTTTCGCGTCCGTTCGTGTTTCGTCGTTTTTCGCATATTTTAAGTCCCCTATACTTTAACTTCATTTTAGAGCCTTGAGATGAGGTTAACGGGGCTTAAACGTGTCAAAAATGCATCAAAATCAAGTTTTTCACATGCAGGGGCCTTTTCTGTCATTTCTGGAAAGTTTGGCCAGGCGGGCCGCGTTGCCCAGGGAGTCTGCTTACGTGGGGCGTGTAGACTGCCCAGTTCAGCAAACTTGTTTTCTATATCAGCAGCTGGTTTCATGGGTTTTGCACATGGTTTCTCCATACTAGGGGCTTGTTTTGAACACCCATGGTATTCTAATTCAGTGGGCACACATGGATGGTTGAGATTGAAGCTCGGGAATCGAGGAACGATCTTAACGGTGGAACAAAATCTATAAATACCCACTTAGATTTCATTTGCTCCTCACACTTTTGATCTGAATTCACTCTAAGTTGGGGTTCAAAACCTCATACCTGAGTATATTTAGATCAAAACTCCATTGCTTGGACCCTTTGTAAGTATTCTTTCGTGCTTTTATGTGTTTTTAGCATGAAAGTCAAACTGTGTTTGACTTTCTGCTTTGACCGATCAATGGTCAACATGAAGTTCGTTTGAAACTTCGTAACGTGAGTGTAATCGCGATGGTCATAGTCCTTTGTGACTATACCTACTGATTACCACGTTATTTAGGCTTAGTGACGAGTCATAGTTTCGGTCAAAATACACGTTTATGCGTATTTTGCAACCAAACTTTCTTGGGTATCAAAACCGTTTGTTTTGATATCAAACTTGTTTTCAAACCTTGTTAAAGATGTTTAACATGTTTAACTCGTCACTTTTAGATTAGTGCTTGTATAGGGTCGTAAGATAAGCGGTCTAAACAACCGCTTAGACTTTCGAACTCGACCCGTTTGGTCGATCATTAGGATCCGACCAAGCATGTTTAGTGACCATAG
Organism: Helianthus tuberosus; assembly: GCA_030545235.1. Taxonomy (NCBI): domain Eukaryota; kingdom Viridiplantae; phylum Streptophyta; class Magnoliopsida; order Asterales; family Asteraceae; genus Helianthus; species Helianthus tuberosus. The sequence goes on along the minus strand of JARYGA010032417.1, from coordinate 32,912 downwards.
TTGCATAGGGAATAACCTTTCGAGGCTATACCTTATGGTCACTTAGTTTAAGTAGTTGTATGATAGGTAGTTTATATTCCTTAGGAAAATGACCAAAATGCCCTTTTCATGCATAATTGGATTTTAAGCATATGTAACTTAACTTTTATCACCTAAACTGATTATGCAACATATTTAAACATGTTTAGGCATATAATACTTGTCATAGGACTAGTTAGATGTCTCGAACGCGCATTTGCGCGAACGACGCGTTAAAGTAGCGTAAGCTACCTTAATGGGTCGTAGCGGGTCGAAAGAACTTAGGATAGGTTTCAATTTAGTATATAGGCTTTGTTAAACCATATCATATGAGTTCCAATACTCGTTTGGTTTACGAAACCTTATTCTATCCGATCTCCCGATTTAGGTCCGGTTATTAACATAGTTACCTATATTAGGTGTCGTTTGATTTCCGTCATCCCTCTAGCTTTTCTTGGTTGTTATTCAAGACTTCTAAGCATCCTCAAGTGAGTACATAGCCCCCTCTTTTACTGTTTTTAAAACTGTTTTGGGGTGGAACACATGTGCCTACTTGTTACTTTCATGCTTTTCATGCTTTCATAATATATACTTACTATGTTCATTAGTACGTATATAGTACATGATTTCATTATGTTTTTCTATGTATGTTCACTTAGCATGCTAGCACATTGATTTTAGTATATTACTTTTTGTTGCATATGTTCATCCAGCAATATGGACACATTGTTTTACATTTTGAACTGTTTAAACCGTTTGAAGCTGTTTGATTTATGTGAATTATTTGGACTGTTGGAACCGTGTGAAACTGTTTGATTTATGTGAGCCGTTTGAAATTGATTGATTGATGTGAACCATTTGAAACTGTTTGAACCATTGGGTTAGGGAAGTGATTAGGTAACAGGGCGGGGGTAATGTGCTAAAAGCATGGTGGATACGCCGCTGGTACTTCTTATATATAAGTGATTTTAACACATTATATATCGTTGCGTTATCTAGATCACTTGGGCAAGGTTATCAAAACAAAAGTTATATTACAAGGTTTTTCTAACAATATAAAACATTTGAGTTTTATTTCAAAAACGATTTACAATTTGGGTATACTTAAACAAATGTTTTGAGTAAGATTCATGGTATCGAGGTTTTATAAAACAAATTTGTTTTGACATGATTATTTCAATTTATATTACAAGCATTTTACGAAACTTGGTTTTCTAATTATCAATTTACAAAGGTGTTTCAAGTTATTTTCAAAATGTAAACGAACCATGAATCCGACACTCACATAAAATCCTATGTACTCGCCGGCATTTTTATGCTGACGTATTTTCACATGTGTTTCAGGTACCATAGTTGGTGATGTTTGATGATGATATTGATGCATGCTCACATAGGAACGGACGAGGCCTTAGTGACTTAATAACAATGAAAGTCTATTTGTTCATGTTTTGTTTCTAATTTCAATGTAATGTAATACATTTAATTCAATAAAACAGAACTTCAATCCATGTCTTATGAAACAATGATTCTGTTACAACACTCCCCATCGTTTCCGCCACGATTTTTTGTTTTTCATGGTCGGGGTGTGACAAGTAAACACTACTTGCTATGTCGAGAACAGAGTTTTAATCAACCACAGGCATCAAAAGACTGCCTATGAACTGCTGTATAAAATAAAGCCACTGATCTCATATTTCAAAGTTTTTGGTTACCCATGCTTCATTTTAAACTTAAAAGATTGTATCTCAAAGTTTGCAGCCAAAATTGATTGTGGTTATCATTTGGGATACTCAACCACTGCTAAGGCCTACAAAGTGTTTAACACAAGGACCAAAACAGTGGAAGAGACTTTGAATGTGAAGTTTAATGAACTTTCATCAATGAAAATCCCTGCAAACCCTGTAGAATTGTTTGATCTTGATAAATTTACTTTTAAAAATGTTTCTGTCAAGACTAACAGTGCAGGTCAATCAGAAAATCCTCCATCAGACTATGGATATGAAATCGTCATTCCACAATAAAAGTCTGCTTCAAATGGTAGAGCAGTAGATGTTCAAAACAACTGTCAAAGCTCAACCACTGCTACCTCAACAGTTGTTGACCAAAGTAGTCCATTAACCCCTGCTTCCACATCATCAAACACTATTGATAAAAGTCCTCAAACAGTGGATAAAAGTCAACATGTCTTCACACCAGTTCCTCCTATTCCTCCACCTCCATTTGAAGCCACTGCTGGATCATTAAAGTCACCAACAGTGATTAGCTCAGATGATTCACATCTGCAGCCCTCACCCTTAAATGCCATTGTTCCATACAAAGGAGAGTTAATCTTCTTGAAGTCTCATCCACCTGACTAAATCATTGGAAACATCAGTGAAGGGGTGCTAACAAGAAGCCAATCCCAAAACATCTGTCTTTTTGTTGGTTTCCTATCTCTCCATCAGCCAGTCAAGTACCAAGAGGCACTGAAAGACAACAGCTGGGTAGAAGCCATGCAAGAGGAGCTCCAACAGTTTAGAAGACAACAAGTTTGGGAGCTTGTACCACTGCCAGAGGGTGTGAGTCCTATTGGCACAAAGTGGGTCTTCAAAAATAAAACTGATGAAGGGGTATTGTTGTCAAGAATAAAGCTAGGCTTGTGGTTCAAGGGTTCAGACAAGAAAAGGGCATTGACTATGATGAAACTTTTGCCCCTGTAGCAAGACTAGAAGCTATCAGATTATTCCTGGCCTTTGCTGTCAACCACAACACAAAGGTGTATCAAATGGACATAAAATGTGCTTTCCTCTATGGTAAAATTCAAGAAGAGGTATATGTCTGTCAACCTCCAGACTTTGAGGATCCATTTAATCCAAATCATGTCTACAAGCTAAATAAAGCTTTGTATGGCCTGAAACAAGCACCAAGAGCCTGGTATGAAACTCTTTCCACCTTTCTACTTTCCATTGGGTTCACAAGAGGTAAAATTGATAAAACTTTGTTTTTAAAATGGAGAGGGAAGGACTTGATGATTGTCCAAATTTATGTCGATGACATCATTTTTGGAAGCACATGTACTAAAATGTGTGAAGAATTCAGACAACTCATGACAGCTGAGTTTGAGATGAGTGCAATGGGTGAACTCCAGTGCTTTCTTGGTCTCCAAGTAAGGCAACTGCAAAATGGTACTTTTATCCATCAAGGCAAATATGCCAAAGAACTTTTAAAGAAATTTGAGATGGATGATTGTAAACCATGTAGCACACCTATTGCAACCACAAAAATAGTCATGTCTGATGAAAAGGATGATTTGGTTTATCAAACTCTTTATAGAAGCATGATTGGGTCTTTATTGTACCTAACTGCATCTAGGCAGACATCATGTTTGCAACATGTGTTTGTGCAAGATCCCAATCAGCCCATTAGAAAGTCAAATCTTATTGTTGTAAAAAGGATATTCAAATACCTAAAAGGTGCTCCCACACTTGGTATCTGGTATCCAGCTGATGGAAATATCAAGCTTTCAGGCTTCTCAGATAGTGACTTTGCTGGATGTGACAAAACAAGGAAGTCCACATCAGGAGGGCGCCAATTCCTAGGCAGTTGCTTAGTGTCTTGGCAAAGGAAAAAGCAAGCAGTTGTTTCCACATCCACTGCTGAGGCAGATTATATAGTTACTGCAAGCTGTACAGCCCAACTGTTATGGCTTCAAAATCAATTGTTGGATTTTGGTATCACTGCCTTAAAGACTCCTCTCATGTTGGACAGTCAGGCAGCAGAAAATATCATCAAAAATCCAGTCTCCCATTCAACCACCAACCACATTGATATCAGACATCACTTTGTGAGGGATTGCTATGAAAAAGGTTTGATTTCTCTGCATCATGTTCCAACTAAAGATCAGCTGGCAGATGTGCTAACAAAAGCATTAGATACATCCACCTTTGAAAGCTTGATCTCTAGGATTGGCATGCTGAACATGGAATAACAAGCAAAATCTTGTTTTTCTATGAATAAAAACATTAAAATGTTTTCAGAAAATCAAAATTCCATCCTTAAAAATAGTTAAAAATGAAAATTTTTCATTAATCCTTAAAAGTCTGCCATAACCACTGTTTTTGGTTCAAACATCTGTTCTGCTGTTTATTGTCCACTGCTGAAAGTCAACCACTGTTTTCTCATTTCCTTGTTAATCACTGTTGTTCAAAATCAGTGTTTTAACCCACTGATAGGCTATCCACTGATAGTTAAAAATCAGCCACTGTTCTCATTATAACCGTTGCAACCACTGATACTTGTTCCATCAGTGGTTTCCTTAACAACTATCTTCCATTCATCATCAGTGGTTGACATGTGGACAGTACATAGCGGTCAGATCTTTTGTAACCGCTGCCACGTCAGCATTCACTTTTTCCCTTTATAAAAACCTGATCAAAACCCCAAACAGGGTTTTCACTGTCGAATCGAATTCACAATTCCTTTCTCAAAGCAGTTAGCATCCATTTCTCTCAAATCACTCATCGTCTTCTTCGTCTCACATTCATACTCAAATCACCATGGCTCTTCCTTTCAAAGCTCCTCACAATTACTCCGGTTTACTTACAAAACCAAGTCATACCACCACCTTTGATTCCGTCATTGACGCTCTTTCGTCCTCAAAGTACAAAACTTTGTTGACTTTTAATGCTCCAGTTTACCTGGAAACCCAGCAAGAATTTTGGAAAAATGCTAAGCTTGATTCTCAGGATAAAAAGTACATAGCCATTAATTCTTCGATAAAGGGTGTTCCAGTCACAATAACACCTCAAACCATTTCGGAGGTATTTGAACTCGATGATCTTCAAGGTAAAACTTCTTTCCCTAAAACAGAGTATCAAACAGATTTTCTTGAAAGAGGAAATGAAAAAGGACACCTTACAAAAAGGCAGTTTTCCTCCTGCAACAAGGTTTTTATTTCATACCCTCCTAATGTGTGTTTCAAATAAGACCACTGCTTTCAATGAAATTCCATTAACGATCCAATACCTGGGTTATGCTATACTGCATAATGAAACTTTAACTACTCCCAGGAGATCTTCAATAATTTGGTAAAAAATGGTAATAAAAATCATTTTTACTATTTCCAAGGTTCTTAAGCTATTATTTTCAAAAGAAATTTTCAAAGGATAATGCTCATGTGCTTATCCAAGGTGAACCGTGTCAAATAATCAGCCTAACACCTGAAACACTCACAAGGCTGTCAAAAATATCCAAAACACAAGTAGAGGTTCCTGAGCAGACTTTAGCAGCTACCACTGCTCCTCAGGTATCTGCTGCTGAGCCCACTGCTCAAGGTGATCACAGCAGCACAACCACTGCTGTGAAACCCACACCTAAATCCACCAAAAAGCCCAAACAGAAAAAAAATCCAAAAAGCCCCCTAAACCTACAAAAAGGGCAACTCTGGAAGATGAGATCCCAAAGCAACTGCCAGTGACAACATAAAAGTCACCAGAAACCACTGCTGCTACTTCCTCACAGCAATTGGAAGAAAGATCTCAACCTAAGCCTCAAACTCCTCCTGCTTCTTCTAAAAAAGAACAGGTTGTAAGAACAGGGACACCAAATTATGATGCTCTGGAATCACTTGATTCCATCATCCACAGCCCACTGCCTGGGGCAAATTCGCTTTCCACTCCTACACTCACTGCCATAATTCCACCATTAATAATGCCTCGATTGGATGCAGTTGATTTAGCCCAGACAAAAATCAGTTCATCTCAATCACCTGTTAATGAGATTATGCCACAACAAGTGACTGAGTCTAGTGTCTCAATCTCTGTTAACCCACCAATAGTTGAGGAGGTTACACTGCAGGAAGTACAAGTACTTCCTGTCAGTAGTTCAAGTGAAGCAGCTACTACAAGTGTTGAACCCACTGGTTTACACTTGGACAGTAGTTTCATCCCTAAGACTTCCTTGAAGGCAATTTCTTCAATGGGGACCAGAGTGTTTCCCGTATTTACTGGTTCACTTAAAATGGTAACCTCTTTTGGAGAAAGAAGTCCCCAGTACCAAGAACAAGGGGCATCATTGGATGACTTTTGGGAAAATTTTCCTAAGTCAACCACTGATACAACCACTGCCAGTGGGAAATCAGATGATCCCATTAATTTGGGTGATGGTTTAATGTACAAGGAATTGACGGAGAGGGTTGACAAATTGGACACATCTGTTGCAGACATCAAGTCAATGCTGCAACAGTTGTTACAACAAAAAGCCACACCCACTGCTGCACCAACTCAAACAGCTGCTCCATCATCTGCTCCTACTCCCACTGAGCTCTGGAGTTTATCTCAACCTATGCTTCACCAACAAAGACAATATGCTGATCAACAACATGAAATTTAAGTTCAAAAGATCGGAAATTTGATGGAAGCTAGGTTCATGGATACACAAGAAGACATCAAGGCAATCAAGGGCCACCTGCTGAAAACCACTGGTTCTGCTCCTTCTACAATAATTTTTGTTGATAATCCTCCACCAGCTGATGCCAAAAAGAGGGAGAAAATGAAGCAGTTGAAGAAAAAGGGATATGAAGATGGTCTGTACATTGCACTAGACAAATCTAGTATGCTTGCAGACATCCCTAAAACAGATGGTTCCAAAAAGGTTGATGTAACCTTAAATACCATTGCTGATGAAAAAGCAAGGCTGAAAAAGGATAGGGAGGCAAAGGGTAAATCAAGGTTTGAACAGGAGAAAAAAGTTTATATGGAGATGGAAAAGCAGGGTATTTCTGAGCCCAAGGATGAAGAAAATCCCCAGCCTAAAAGAAAACAGCCTACTAGAAAAGTGAGGCAACCCAAATCCACACCTTCCAGACTCACAAAACATACTCCCCAAACCCCCAAAAACTCCACACATCAAACCGCCAAACCAACAGATGTTAAAACACCTGTTGTATCAATAGATGTTGGTACTTCAGTGGTTTCAACAGTTGTTACCCAAACAACTGCCACCACTTCAACACACACTTCAACCACTGCTCCCACTTCAATCACTGCCCCGCCAAAAATATCATCCCCACCAAAACAGCCACCTGCCAAAAAGCAGAAGACAGCTGATGACACATCATCAGTTATAATGACAACAGTGGTTGAAACACAAGTTGTTTCAACAACTGTTAGTCAACCACCTTCCACTTCAATCAACACCACTCAAATCACCACTTCTCAACCCACCAAAATAGCACCAACCTCTCCTAAACCCAAAAGGAGAAGGATAATATTGGAAGATGATTCTCCACCACATCCAACTTCCTCACAACCACTGACCCTTGCTACCATTCCAAACCCTGATCCACTCTCTTCAGTGCAAGTTCAAAATACAAACACTGCCATTGTTCCTGCAGGAGTCCAGTATCCATTAGATCTTCCAGCAGTTAGAGAGGAGATAAAATCTTTCTACTCTGAAGATGACCCTGCAAAAAGGAACTTCCCATTTGTTCAAGGATATCCTAGGCCTAACAACATTGAAGAATATTTGAAGTTAAAGGCTCAACAAGCAGAGGATATCTCCAAAAGAAATACAGAAGGAAAATCTAACTGAGAGATTCAAAGATACTACCAATATCTGCTAACTCAAGTCAAAACTTTGGAGCAGTTTTCAAAAGATCTCTGTCAGAAATTATCAGAAAGAGATGATGAAACCTTGAGGAAAGACTATCTTGATTATATCATGGCTTATAAAAAGTACAAGGCAGATAGGTACCAGTACAAAGAATAGACCATCAGTGAGCTAGAAAATGAAACAACAAGAATTCAAGATATGATAAAAAACAAGGTGAAGCAGACTCCTCCAATGTGGGCAAAATATAAGAAAAATGTACCAGAAAGAACTTTGCAGCTGAAGAGAATGAAAGAAGAGCTAATAACAGCTGATTTTGGGTCAAGGAACCAAGTGACAAGGTGGTCAGAGGATAAAGTGATGGCCTCTTACAAAAAGCTGGAAGAATTGAGAAAGAAAAATCCTAATGTTCCTCAAAAGCCTGTTTACCCTGAAGTAGTGGTTCCAGCCAAACCACAAAAACTACAAGTCATGAAATCCACTGCTCCACATGCGGCTATCCTTTATCAAAGAAGGAAACAAAAGAAAATGAATGCAGAAACAGCAGAAGATGTAGCCGCAGGGGATCACATTATAAAAATGGTCCTGAAGCAGATGATAGCAGAAAATTCTGAATTGGCTAAAGCTACAAACACTGCTGCTCAAAATGTTATAACCAGGCCACCATCTCTAAACACATCTGCAATAAAAACTCTCCCAAGAAACCCGCTAGATTCAAAAATACTAAAGTGGAAATCTGACAAACAAACCCACGTATTGACTCTGATCAAATCCAGTGGTGAGGTGAAGAAAATATCAAGGGAACAAGCACTGGGCTTGGGTGTTGAAGATCTGCAAGATCTCCTTGATCTTACACTTTGCAGGGATGAGGATGACACAGATTCCTTGGAATTTGAATTACAATTCAAAGGACAAGTCAAGGAACTGTTGATGAGGCAATAAAGATCCACAATAATGAAGGGTTTTGGCATCATCTGTTCCAGGGGGGAGATTGTTGGGATTGAACCCTATCAGAGGAACAGTTGATTAAAGCCAAAACTGGATCAGAGCAGTGGATACAAAATAAGCAGATGCTGTATTCAATCTTTCCCCTTGAAAGTGTTCTAACAACTGATGGCCTCTATCCATTGTTCGTCTATAACTGTTGTCCTACAACAACTGATCAAGTCTAAAGACTGATGAAGACTAAAGCACTGATGTTCAATCTACTGATATGGGTCAAACACTGCTGAAGATATAAAGTACTACTGGAGTCACAACAGTGGAATGAGAAGCAGTAGATTAGTTTCCTTATTTGTATTGTAATGTAATCAGTGGTTAAGATAACAGTGCTTGTATAGAACAGTAGTTATAGGTTATTAGGAAGTTAGATGTCACTTTCATGGTGACGTCATGTAACACCCTGTCTATTTGTTTTAGATTTTCGTATAATTATCGGTAACTAATGCATAATTCCGATAGCACATACTTATAAATATACAAGTTTATTTAAAACTTTTACATTAAAAGTAATACAACATGATGTAAAAGAATTTGTCATTTAAAAATTAACGACGAAACAATGTGCGGAAGCTTCTTTTTCATGTGTTCGGTTCTTCTTCGAGCTTGATCGTCTTCTGTTGCTGTATAATATACCTACATTTCATAAAACATGAAATGAGTTAGTCATTCGGCGTTTATAAACATAATTGAACCAGTTGTGGGTCAAAATAAGCCAACAACTAGATCAGCAACAATTTCCAAAATTTTAAGCTGTCGCGTGTCGCGACGGCATTCACAAAACCTGTCGCGTGTCGCCCCCCCGGGCTATGTCCTCCGTCGCATGGCGCGGGGGAAACCATTTTCCAGCAGGTCCGTCTCTGGGCCTGCATGTCTGTCCAGCTATAGTTTTAGTCGTAAAACGAACTTTAAAGAGTCATAACTTTTTATTTACAAGTCCGTTTTACCCAATTCTTTTTCCTACGCGTTCGAAATTTAATTCTCCATCTCATGGAGTCTCTACCTGATATTAAACTACTTCAAAAATTCAGATTTCAAGTTCTCGGCTTGAAATTCCTTTTTAACACTTTTGACCCGTTTATGATTTATTCAAACACACTGGTTAATTACCTTTAAAATGTCGTGCAAAATCACATTGTATCAGTTTACCAATATTCAAGGTTCAATTTACGGGTTCTTATGGAAATCTTAACCCGTTTTGCATATCCACTTATTTTGACCCGTTAAGGGTATTTAACATTTTCAAGCTTAAATCATGCTTCATTTTGGTTTACATCCTACCTTCATTTTTATACATATTCCAAGGAATCAATTTAACAAAACGCTTATTTCTAAACAACTCTTAAAGGTAGTTTGCCCTATTTACCCTCAAGGGCCTTTTGGTCAATTTTCTTTTAGTCCTTCATTTTTACGATGAAGGACTTTCGCTAATATTAGACCAAAATATCGCTTTTAGCTATAATTCTAAACATGCGTACCTGGCTCGGGTCAAAGCTAAAACCCGTTTTAATACCACATCAATTAAATTACAAATCAATAGCACTGCAATTCCTTATGCTATTCACCCTGTGATCATAATACTTGACCAAAAATCATTAGTCGAAAATGTCAAATGGTGATATCATCACCATTCAACCCATTTGGTCTAACGACCATTTTACTCTCATGAGATGGTATTTGTTTACCATCTCGTCCATGTAATCCATTTCGGTTTACACCGTTCAATCATATTGCTTAAAAATCTTTTCCTAATTCATTTGACACATCATGTTTTACGCTTTTGAGCGCCTTTTTCAAAAACAATTGTTTGTTCATTAGCTCGTAGCCAAATTATCATATTACCCCTTTTTACTCATTTTAAGTTTACGCCATAATATATCGTTTCTTAAAATTCTTTGTTTATTCGGTCTACACATGACCGAATCAACGTTTTACTACTTTTACTTATTCCGACCCGTATTATTACGTCTCGGGTTACCATAACCAAACTACCATTTTATCTTATTCATAACTACTACAACAAGTAGATAATCTAATAGTAAAGTATAAGCTTTACTTAACTTGCATCCAAACCACGTTTTTCTTCTCGTTCTTGATCCGTTTGACCCGCTTCCTCCACAAGCTCCCACCTAGCTTGTTAAGCGTTAAACTATCATTATAATTCGTAAGATAGTTAGTTTAGTCATTGTCAATCACGACTATTCCATCTTACAAATTCTATGTCGAAACTACTATTCGATTTCTTCACCGGTTAATTTGACTTATAAAAGTCATCTACCCTTAATCATAAAAATGCAAATTTGCGTTCAATGACTCGTTTATGCAATCTCATCAATTATCAAAGACACTTTATTCATTTAGACACCTTCTACAGGTTTTCGTCTATAAATGAAACCCCTTTTTTTATCATGTCATTAGGCATTCCTACGGATACCTAACCAAATCAAGTTCTACTTACAACCGAGTAGACGCGCGATTTCACTTAGGCATTTTAACAAACACCTAGTGGGCATAATTTTTTTACACATTTATAAACTAGTTCATAACTAGTTATTTCTACCAAATTTTACATCATTCTCAATTTCATTATATCTAACATACATATCAACCCTAGATTCACTTCATGGAATTCAAACAACACCCATCTCATAATCAAAATTCTAGTGTTCTTCCTCATCCTACAAAACCCATTAAACAACTAAGTGGGTGATTAGGAAGTTCATAATCATGAACACAAATTCATAAATTTATTGACTAGGGTTCGTTCCTAAACATGAATTCATCCTAGTTTCACCCAAACATCAAGCATTCAAGCTTGAATTTCGACTTTCATAAGTTCATCAAGAATCTCAACTTCATAAATATCACAAATTTGACATACCTCATGATCCCCTAAGCTTGGTGATCGTTTTTGTGTGTTCATGCATTGATTTAGGGCCTGAATTGAGCTTCAATTTGATGATTCTTGAAGAACTAGGGTTAGCTCCCTCCCCTCTTCTCCTGGTCGCTCCTACGAACACAAACTGTGTGTGTTTCTTTTTTTTGTTATTTATTTAGTTAAATTTCAAGTTAACTGTAACACCTCGAAAATTCACGTCCTATAATGTGTTGACACGTGTCATAAGCTTTGAACGTGTGAAAGAATACTCTAAAGGGACAAAAGTTGACAAACAAGAAATGTATGTGAATATAAGGGTTCAAAATGTCAACAATGGATAAATATACTTTACAATAACCCTACATGATGTTTATACCCTTAAACGAATAAATCATGGATCATACGAAACTAATTGTGAAAGAAAATGAGAGATTACAAACTACAGGGGTTAAATGTGTCGACATGTTTAAAGTATACCTCTGAGTGACCTTTTAGCAAACCCGAAGCTGTGTAACGATTAATTATGCTCATTAGAATGTATGATAAAAATTTCACCAAGTTTCGTTATCGTATGAGAAAGTTATGATAAAATTCGTATACGAGGGGTTAAAAGCGTCAACGCTGAAATTTAAGACTTTTCGGTGATCGTATGAATAACCGGGGACCTAACAAAGTTGGTTTATGACTTGGAGTCCTTAAAAGTCAAGTTTGGGGGTCACAAGTGCAAGAAAGCACCTTAAAATCAAGTCTAGAAGTTCAGGGGCTAAACGTGTCAACTTTTAAAGAATTCTGGTGAGCTGGCTAGTCCTTACGGACCGTATGCTGGGAGTCTTACGGTCTGTAAGCTACTCCCAGATGCAGAAACTCGATCTGTTGGATGTTCAGCCATGTAAACGACTTGTATGGCCATTTAACACCACCAGGGCCTGCCTAAACTCATTCTTAGGCCTTAGGGACACTTGTTATTGATCAGAGAACATGTATAGCCTTGTTTGGCATGATCTTGAGCAATCAAGATCACTATAAAAGGCCCTCATGTTGCAACATTTTGATCATTCATTCCATCTGCATTTTTGGGACTCTCTGGAGCTTAAGATCAGTCCTCAATCACCTCTGGTCGTAATTAGGCCTTCGGTAAGTGTCCTTGACCTTCCTTAATTAAGTTTTACTTAGTTATTAGCTTAAAAGTCAAACCGTCGTAATTAACGTTTGACTTAGCGATTAATCATTAATGGTTCAGTGATTAGTCGAATTGAAAGTAGTTATAAGTTGGTATTTATGTGGGTAATAAACCCTTAAAAGGGCACCATCTGATTCCCGCTCTAACTAGATCAAATGTAGGGTCAAAGTTGTTTATAAAAAGTCAACAGAAGCATAATTTTCGAATTAACACATAATTAGAAATGTAGAAGGCATGTAACCTATTTTATCACTCTTATAACTTGGTAATAAGTATAAGAACTGGACTAAGCTTGTTTGATCCGACAATTTTATGTTTAGGCTCGGTTCGGAACCGAAAGTCGCAAAACTTTAACTTTTGCTTTGACTTCAGTTCTGACCCGATTTAGATGGGTTTGGAAATGCCTTAGGGTTTCCTTAGGACCAGGTTACATGATAGTATAACCCTCTGTGGTTGGATCATTGAGTGTCCGATTCGTTTACTCGTTTCCATTAAATGCCTAATGTTGACCAATATGCCCTTTTGTCCATAAAACGAGAATTTTGAATATGTGAAAGAACAATAATCTTTGCTACTGATTTATAAACATATCCCTAAAATTTCACATCAGTTGAGGGTCTAGATTAGGAGTTATGCTCAATAGCGCACTTAAAAAACTTTTTGTTAATTAAACGGCGCAATTAGCATAAGGCCTATCTAAACCCAATTTTTGACACCAAACCTTTTACCCACTGATGTAATATAATATTTTGAGATTTTTAAAGATTTTTAATTATTTTTAAACTGATCATAACCTAAGGTTATGGCGTTGATTCGGTAAATACCGATTATACCCTTTTTGTGTATAAAATGAGTTTTACATAGTATTTTGACACCAATCCAATTGCTACTGATTTTATATAATAAATAAAGTATTTTGAACTTTATAACCTGATTAGAAAACTTAGATTTCCTGTATAACCCGGAAATCGCTGAAAATGGCTTTTTAAGCGTATTAAACACATAGTTTAGGTTTAAAACCATTTTGTCATATAAGATTTATCACCAAATGATATAGCCTATTAAATTAAGTTGTTCTACTGATTATTTCAGACCCGAGTCTCAGAGTTAAAATTTATCTCTTTTATAATCTTTAAAATGACCAAAATACCCCTACGGGGCTTAAATTGAATTTAAACTCGTTTTGGGCATAATGGAAGGTATCCTACTAATATCACAACATATTTAAGGCATATTAACTTAGGAAACCTGTATATGATTCATTTGGTTACTCGTTACGCACTTTTCGCGTTCGGATCGGCTTATGTAACTAGTTTGCATATATTAGCCGAAACGGGTCAAACCATATCATTTTTGTCTCAAAATCCAGAATGTGTTTAGTTTACCCATATTATACAAGTCTCCAAACTTGTCGGGTCTAAATCACATTCTATTCCGGTCTTCACTTAATCATGCGTTTTGAACCATAAACCTTTCCTTAAAACTAACCGGTCTAAGTTACGACTTAAATAAGACCCGTTAGGAATCTAATTGGTTAATAAAACCTTCGTTCCAGATTGTGAGCTCCAGTAGAAGTACTTGTGCTTGCTGATTAGAATATACGGCTGAGTATAAATTGCATTTGCTAGCTCAGGTAAATACTCTTAACTTATTTTCCCTATACGGGCTTGGGATACGGTATTATAATAATACCGCTTGGTCGGGTATTGAATGTTTAGTCATATTGTGATTAAATTTGACATCATTGTATTATAAAATGGCCACGCCTTATGCACGAGGTGTAGGCATACACCTGACAGTGCATAAGGGAAACGGTATCTCACTATCTTGTGGGCCTATACTTGTGGCGTGTCTGTTAATCTTGACTCGGTTTCTACATCGGGCCCTGAACGTACAACGAACATGTAAATCTGTATACAAGATTATTTTTATATAATTGTCCCAAGTTATAAAAGATATTTTTGTGCCTGGTGCACCTAAATCAATTTTATTAAACCTTTTCAAATGAGTCGGTTAATTGTAGTTACCAGTGTAAACTAACGTATTTTCCAAAAAGGTTAAGTGAAAGGTACTGAACGTAATTGGCTGGAAGCTCAGGGTGTTAATAAGGAATCTTGCAAGTTCTAGGCGTCTAAAGTCTGTTGAACAATGTTTATGTTTTAAGATCCGCCTGTGGATCCTTTACTTTCCGTTGTAATACTTTGATATTACTTTATATTTGGATTGTAATATATTTATCTATTGCTTCCGCTGTGCATTTATATATTGTGTTGTTTGACTATGATGATATCAACTACGTCACGATACTCCCCACCGGGCCCACCGGTAATACGTGGAAATATCGGGGTGTGATCAAAAGTGATGAATCCATAATAACCTCTGAATGAATCATTGTCAATATTTATGTAGCAAACAAGCTACATGGCTGAATCAGATGAGAACAGTCACCCGAGGGAGAATAATGATGCTCCCAGAGTTAATATAACTGGTGCGGAACTGCAGGCATTAATAGATAATGCCGTTACACGAGCTCTCGACAGACAGTATGATGAATCAAGTGATACAAACTCTAAGACTCTATCTGTGGCTCGTAGTAAGCCCCATTCCAAATCACATGAGTCAAAGGAAGACGATGTTCATAACTCGTCAAATCAGAGGAGCGTTCCGTTTAGACAGGTTGTGCTTCATCAAGAGGCACCAGTTAAGACCTGCTCATATAAATATTTTGTCTCCTGCAAGCCCAGAGACTTTACAGGAGAAAACGGGGCCATCGATTGCAAGACATGGCTCGATGAGATGGACACCGTTGTCGACATCAGTGGATGTGCAGAGCAAGACATTGTGAAGTTTGTTTCACAATCTTTTAAAGGAGAAGCTCTAGCTTGGTGGAGGTCACTGATCCAAGCTACGGGGAAGATCCCTTTGTACAACATGACTTGGGAACAGTTCGTTGCTCTTATCAGAGAAAATTACTCTCCTCAACATGAAGTTGAGAAAATTGAGACTGAATTCTTGACATTAGTCATGGAGAACGTAGATTGTCAAGCATACCTTACAAGTTTCAATACCATGTCTCGATTGGTTCCTTACTTGATCACACCGGAACCAAAGCGAATAGCTCGCTTTATTGGGGGTCTAGCTCCAGAAATAAAGGCAAGTGTGAAAGCATCGAGACCTACCACATTCAGGTCAGTGGCAGATCTGTCGCTATCTCTCACACTCGATGTGGTCAGAAACAAGGCGGCCAAAGCCTCTGAAGATGGAAAGCGTAAAAGGGAGGATGAGAATTCCCATCGCTCCGATAGGAAGAAAAAGAGGAACTCTGAGGATAAGAAGAGTTCCGGGTTTAAGAAAGACAGCCAGCAGTCGGGTGAGAAGACCAGGTGAGAAACCTGTAGGAAATACCACCTCGGGAAATGCTTATTTGAATCTCAGCCTCTACCGTGTGGGATTTGCAAGTCTAAGGAACATAAAACCCTGGATTGCAAGAAGTTGAAAGATGCAACATGTTATGGTTGCAACGAGAAGGGGCATATCAAGACCAACTGCCCTAGGAATCAGAAGAAGCCCGAAGAGGCCAAGAAAACAAACGCATGAGTCTTCCAGATGAACGCCCAGGGGATGGTGCAGAATGATAACTATATAGCAGGTACCTTTCCTTATCAAGCAGTTTATGCATAAATTTACTTGATGCTGGCACATATGATTATATAATGAACGATAAATGTTGAGAACTGTTGTCTCCGCCTGATTAGGACTCCGGTCATTTAATGCGAGGTAGAAATTGGCCGATGATACTTTAGAAAATGCTCCAACAAATCTTAGACTGATATTTTATATCTATTAGGAATCACTCTTCTCCAATATCCTTGTGGCAAGCTTTCAAGCTATCCAAAATTATCAATATAATAAAGACAGATGTGACATTCTGATTCCCTGTCAAAAAGATGATGGATTAGGTCCAAACCTTAAATGCCATTGATGGTCTTTTGTGACCTAGGCTAAATATAATGGATATATATTAAATAACATTCATTAAAAATGTTAGTACTATATTAGCCTGTATGGTCTATTGATACCATGGTTAGTACATGTTAAGGCCATCAGGATGATGAATAGCAGTTGTTGAATTGCAACTAAGAAATTGTTTTATTGGTGTTAGGAACCAATATTGAGTATGGCAAACTCAGATAAGACAGTCGTTGATCGTGTTATGGATGATGCGACACATGCCAATGATGCTACAATTGTGAACCTTAAAATTTCCAAAGATATTCTTCAAACTATGATAGACACAGCTGTTGGAAAAGCTGTGAAGAAGGCTGTGAAAAAGTTCAAGGAGCCCAATACTACTCGCTCCAAATTTTATCTAGGACCACATTTCCTTACTCATAAGGAGGATCTTGTTCATGCCTCAAATGCAAAGGATGAGCTAAAAAGGAAACGGAAGGGAGATAACTCCCAGAGTTCTAAGAAAAAGAACAAACAAAAGCCCAACGAGAAACCTGTATGCAAGACATGCAAGAAGCGCCATTTTAGGAAATGCAGGTTCGAATCAAAATCCCAATCACAGCCTAAGGCTTGTGGGATCTGCAAATCCAGTGAGCATAAAACATTGGAATGCCAGAAGATAGGAGATGCGACTTGTTACAACTGTAGCGAGAAAGGGCATATCAAATCCAATTGCCCAAAGTATGCTAAAAAGCTTGAAGGAGATAAGAAGACTGACGCTAAGGACTCCCCGATGGATGCAAGAGAGGCCATACAAGATGACTATGTTATAACCGGTACGTCCTTATCCCTGATGTATATGCAAGGGTATTGTTTGATTCAGGTGCAGATAAGTCGTTTGTGGAATAAATTTTGTAAGATATTAAATCTGCCTTTTTGAACCTTAAGCATAAAATATGGAGTAGAATAAACGCTAAGAGTTCTGCTTTGATTCGGATACCAATCAATCCTTCATAGATGGTAAGTATATCAAACTTTTAAAAATCTATCATAAGAATCCTAGACATTAAGTGTAAGGTAAACTTACAGATAGAAAATTCATAGGAACCATTTCTTCTATTCCTGTCAGAAATCTTCAATCATAAAGTCCTAATGTACCCGCTCTCCAGATAAAGTACATCATCATATGAAATTGATATCTCTTTGATCTCTATTTATTTCGAATACCAAATGGTATGACAAGAGCACCATATGAGGATTGGTGTATCTTAATATGTTCCATAGATTGCTTCCATGCCTGATCAGTATGGAGGTTTAATGCATGGAACCACAAAGATATCCCAATGATCATATGGTACTAAGGTCAGCTAAGGGCATTCAAAGAAGATATCTAGAAAATAGAATTTTTCCAGATAAATGTTTCCTTGTAAAGGAATCTGTGGACTCATAACATAAATGTGTCACTCATTTGGCACAAGCGAGGATGTATGAACTGGAGCCTGAGATTTGGGAAATCTCTGTAACCTCCTTGTATCTTGAATATCTTCTCCTAAGACTACCCTGTTTACCTCCCGAGAGGCAGGTAGAGTTAAGATTTATATCCCATTTAGGGCTGCATTATTATGAAATCTCCAAGACAGCTACTACCATTATTGGAAGAATCGAAAACCCTGATTAAGTAAGTTTTAAGATATAGATTCATAAAGCCCAACTCAATATCCTGAGAACGCGGTATAGTTAATTATGAAAGACGGTTCATTTTGCTTATGCATTGTTTACTGCAACCCTAATTAGGCAACGATTAAGAATCGCCATCAGCTGCCTAGGATCGTCGCTTTGTTCGACTAACTGTATGGATTATCTACTCCTTAAGATTAGTTTTGAGCAGTGGTTGGAATAACCATCTCACCTTAAGATAAGCTTTTCTATAATAGTTGTTATATAAGTATCAAGGTGGCTCCTTTGGAGACCTTGTATAAATGAAATATCAAAACATCCGTTGGATGGACGAGACTTTGGGAAGTCCACTTATCAGGATCTGAAGGTTGCATTATAAACAACGAATAAGATCATACAAATCCCTAATTATCTGTAAGTTGCCAGTATTCGGCAGAAAATCAAGAATTAATGAAAGTAGCAACCCTCCTAAATTCTTGTTAAGGAATAAGGTTCAACAAAAGATATCACCCAGGAAGGGTGTGCCAAATTTGTTAAATTATCAGGCTAGTTAAGCTCTGAATATATAGAATCATTCGAAGGAAATAGAATGTATCAAGATCAAGTAGCTTATAAGCTAAAACCTATTTAAGGAGCTTAGCGGAGCTCGCAATACATTGCACACTAGTGACTGAAGGATATGTTTCGCCAATAAGTCAAGAAGTACTATCACATAATGATATGCAGATTTATGATGTGATGAGCATCCTATATCGATTGAGGATCGACAGGTTAAGAAGCTCCAAAATGATACATGTACCTAATATAGGAGTCACTTTGGGAGCTTTGAAAGACTCCAGATAGGTTATAGAAGTCAAGTCCATTATACGACAAAAAGTACTTCCATAATTTTAGCAAATCTTGAGGTCGAGATTTCTTTTAAGGGGGTGAGGATGTAACACCTCGAAAATTCACGTCCTATAATGTGTTGACACGTGTCATAAGCTTTGAACGTGTGAAAGAATACTCTAAAGGGACTAAAGTTAACAAACAAGAAATGTATGTGAATATAAGGGTTCAAAATGTCAACAATGGATAAATATACTTTACAATAACCCTACATGATGTTTATACCCTTAAACGAATAAATCATGGATCATACGAAACTAATTGTGAAAGAAAATGAGAGATTACAAACTACAGGGGTTAAATGTGTCGACATGTTTAAAGTATACCTCTGAGTGACCTTTTAGCAAACCCAAAGCTGTGTAACGATTAATTATGCTCATTAGAATGTATGATAAAAATTTCACCAAGTTTCGTTATCGTATGAGAAAGTTATGATAAAATTCATATACGAGGGGTTAAAAGCGTCAACGCTGAAATTTAAGACTTTTCGGTGATCGTATGAATAACCAGGGACCTAACAAAGTTGGTTTATGACTTGGAGTCCTTAAAAGTCAAGTTTGGGGGTCACAAGTGCAAGAAAGCACCTTAAAATCAAGTCTAGAAGTTCAGGGGCTAAACGTGTCAACTTTTAAAGAATTCTGGTGAGCTGGCTAGTCCTTACGGACCGTATGCTGGGAGTCTTACGGTTCGTAAGCTACTCCCGGATGCAGAAACTCGATCTGTTGGCTGTTCAGCCATGTAAACGACTTGTATGGCCCTTTAACACCACCAGGGGATGCCTAAACTCATTCTTAGGCCTTAGGGACACTTGTTAATGATCAGAGAACATGTATAGTCTTGTTTGGCATGATCTTGAGCAATCAAGATCACTATAAAAGGCCCTCATGTTGCAACATTTTGATCATTCATTCCATCTGCATTTGTGGGACTCTCTGGAGCTTAAGATCAGTCCTCAATCACCTCTGGTCGTAATTAGGCCTTCGGTAAGTGTCCTTGACCTTCCTTAATTAAGTTTTACTTAGTTATTAGCTTAAAAGTCAAACCGTCGTAATTAACGTTTGACTTAGCGATTAATCATTAATGGTCCAGTGATTAGTCGAATTGAAAGTAGTTATAAGTTGGAATTTATGTGGGCAATAAACCCTTAAAAGGGCACCCTCTGATTCCCGCTCTAACTAGATCAAATGTCGGGTCAAAGTTGTTAATAAAAAGTCAACAGAAGCATAATTTTCGAATTAACGCATAATTAGAAATGTAGAAGGCATGTAACCTATTTTATCACTCATATAACTTGGTAATAAGTATAAGAACTGGTCTAAGCTTGTTTGATCCGACAATTTTCTGTTTAGGCTCGGTTCGGAACCGAAAGTCGCAAAACTTTGACTTTTGCTTTGACTTCAGTTCTGACCCGATTTAGATGGGTTTGGAAATGCCTTAGGGTTTCCTTAGGACCAGGTTACATGATAGTATAACCCTCTGTGGTTGGATCATTGATTGTCCGACTCGTTTACTCGTTTCCGTTAAATGCCTAATGTTGACCAATATGCCCTTTTGTCCATAAAACGAGAAGTTTGAATATGTGAAAGAACAATAATATTTGCTACTGATTTATAAACATGTCCCTAAAATTTCACATCAGTTGGGGGTTTAGATTAGGAGTTATGCTCAATAGCGCACTTAAAAACTTTTTGTTAAGTAAACGACGCAATTAGCATAAGGCCTATCTAAACCCAATTTTTGACACCAAACCTTTTACCCACTGATGTAATATAATATTTTGAGATTTTTAAAGATTTTTAATTATTTTTAAACTGATCATAACCTAAGGTTATGGCATTGATTCGGTAAATACCGATTATACCCTTTTTGTGTATAAAATGAGTTTTACATAGTATTTTGACACCAATCCAATTGCTACTAATTTTATATAATAAATAAATTATTTTGAACTTTATAACCTGATTAGAAAACTTAGATTTACTGTATAACCCGGAAATCGCTGAAAATGGCTTTTTAAGCGTATTAAACACATAGTTTAGGTTTAAAACCATTTTATCATATAAGACTTATCACCAACTGATATAGCCTATTAAATTAAGTTGTTCTACTGATTATTTCAGACCCGAGTCTCAGAGTTAAAATTTATCTCTGTTATAATCTTTAAAATGACCAAAATACCCCTACGGGGCTTAAATTGAATTTAAACTCGTTTTGGGCATAATGGAAGGTATCCTACTAATATCACAACATATTTAAGGCATATTAACTTAGGAAACCTGTATATGATTCATTTGGTTACTCGTTACGCACTTTTCGCGTTCGGATCGGCTTATGTAACTAGTTTGCATATATTAGCCGAAACGGGTCAAACCTTATCATTTTTGTCTCAAAATCCAGAATGTGTTTAGTTTACCCATATTATACAAGTCTCCAAACTTTTCGGGTCTAAATCACATTCTATTCTGGTCTTCGCTTAATCATGCGTTTTGAACCATAAACCTTTCCTTAAAACTAACCGGTCTAAGTTACGACTTAAATAAGACCCGTTAGGAATCTAATAGGTTAATAAAACCTTCGTTCCAGATTGAGAGCTCCAGTAGAAGTACGTGTTCTTGCTGATTAGAATATACGGCTGAGTATAAATTGCATTTGCTAGCTCAGGTAAATACTCTTAACTTATTTTCCCTATACGGGCTTGGGATACGGTATTATAATAATACCGCTTGGTCGGGTATTGAATGTTTAGTCGTATTGTGATTAAATTATTGAGGTAACTCGCTTTAATCTGTATTGTTTGAAATAAAAGCCTTTAGGAGTTAATGACCATGTCCCGGATATCCTTGACATCATTGTATTATAAAATGGCCACGCCTTATGCACGAGGTGTAGGCATACACCTGACAGTGCATAAGGGAAACGATATCTCACTCTCTTGTGGGCCTATACTTGTGGCGTGTCTGTTAATCTTGACTCGGGTTCTACATCGGGCCCTGAACGTACAACGAACATGTAAATCTGTATACAAGATTATTTTTATATAATTGTCCCAAGTTATAAAAGATATTTTTGTGCCTGGTGCACCTAAATCAATTTTATTAAACCTTTTCAAATGAGTCGGTTAATTGTATTTACCAGTGTAAACTGACGTGTTTTCCAAAAAGGTTAAGTGACAGGTACTAAACGTAATTGGCTGGAAGCTCAGGGCGTTAATAAGGAATCTTGCAAGTTCTAGGCGTCTAAAGTCTGTTGAACAATGTTTATGTTTTAAGATCCGCCTGTGGATCCTTTACTTTTCGTTGTAATACTTTGATATTACTTTATATTCGGATTGTAATATATTTATCTATTGCTTCCGCTGTGCATTTATATATTGTATTGTTTGACTATGATGATATCAACTACGTCACGATACTCCCCACCGGGCACACCGGTAATACTTGGAAATATCGGGGTGTGACATTAACCCTTTTGGCCCCTCATGTTTATTTTGTTTCAAAAGAAGCTATAATTCATTATTCATCACTTAATCATATATTACTAACTAGGTTAATTATTCCTAGTTAACTTAATGGGTTCGGGAAGTCATAACCCGTTTTATTTTAAGTCACGTTAACTCGGGCCTTCTATATACTTTGTTTTCTCAAAGTATTTATCCTCCTTTTATTTATTATTAAGCTTATTTATTTAAATCCTAATAATTTTCGGTTTAATCTTTTCTGCTAACGGTATTATACCCGCTCTTTAGTATTAACGGGGTTTAATCACCAATCCCGTTTTCAGGGTGTTACACGTCAGCCAAGATGCTTCAGTGGTTTGTTCGTGCCTATAAATAGAACAGTACCCTGTACTGTTCTATTAGCTCTTTCATCACTTGTCATTCTGTACGAAAAAACTATTGTGAGCTCAGGCTGAGGGGGAGTTTGTAATACATGCATGCAGTTGTAATTGAAGATTGAAATAAATTTAATCATTCGGTTCAATGATAAACATGTGTGTTAAAAGCAATTCTCCTGTTTGATTGTGTGTGAAAGTTTGTTTCCATTTAGTTTCCACCGCAATTACTTATTCATCTTCTTAATTCTCAAACAAAAACACAATTATAAGAACCTCAGATCCTAACAGTATCTCCTTGGAAAGGAGTAGTTCGCTTTGGTAAAAAGGGAAAACTTGCCCCTCGCTATGTTGGTCCTTTCAAGATACTCGAAGGGATTGGCAAGGTGGCTTATCGACTCGATTTACCTCAAGAACTCAGCAACGTTCATCCAACGTTTCATGTCTCAAATCTAAAGAAGTGTCTCGCTGAAGAAGGACTTCAAGTTCCCCTAGAAGATCTCCAAGTCAACGAAACCGTGCATTTTGCGGAAAAACCCATCAAAATCATGGACCACGGAGTCAAAATATTGAGTTGCAGTAAAATTCCTATCGTCAAGGTTCGATGGGAAGGAAAACGTGGCGCCGAATTCACTTGGGAACTCAAGAGTGACATGAAGACGAAGTATCCGTATCTTTTCGTTACTTCTTCCTAAATTTTGGGACGAAATTTCCTAAAGGAGGGGACACTGTAACGCTCCGCATTTTCGAACTTTCTGATTTTAGCAAGTCGTGTTGTACTTTCCATATTTAGACACTTGTACTCTCTTTGTAGTCTACTTTCGTTTCGTTTGTAATTCGAGGCTCTTGATCATAATGAAAACGAAGTTATTTTTAATCATGTTTGTGTATTCATGTTAGTCTTATGTGTAACTGATAAACAATTCTTGTTTGAACGAAATATTATTCAAGGATTCTCGATTCTATATTTATCGACACTTGGTACTCGTTAAACTAATTGAAATTATTAACATGACGAGATTCGAACCCTAAATCTCGAAACTCGAAAGCTTTGTGAATGAATAATCGTTTAAAGATTTTTTTATGAATATGGTTATTTATCGATCCTATTTTAATTAATTAATTAAGTTAATTAATATTATTATAAAAAAAGTTTATTTTATAATATCTAGTTAATCCCGTTAAATATTAAAGTTAGCAAACTAACTTAGTTAGTTTAAAACTATAAAGTTAGTTTTCTTTCTTTTATAGTATAACATTGTTAATTAAAGTCAAGGGCGGTTTGTGCTATTTCACTAAACTAAACCTCAGGGACTGTTTGTGCTTTGCTGAAAATATAAGGTGTTAAGTCAAAAAAAAAATGAAAATCTGCTGACCAGTTGGGCTGGCTCTTCATATTGGTAATAATCCAGCCCGCAAAACCTTTAAACACTCGCCAAACCAGCCCAGCGCGCACAAGGGTGACTAGATCATTCCAGCTCGAATTTTTGGCGGATTTTTAAGTTGTTTTTTTATTTTTAACTTAGTTTTAACATTAATTACACAACCACAACCTACCCTAACCCTTCCCTATAAATACCTAGCCATTCCCAAGCTTAAATCACTTTGCAAACTCATCCAAATCACTCTCAAATCATCTAAAACGCAGCTGAGTTTCCATATTCGAGCAGATTGCTACATCTTCACTAAAGTGAGCATAACTTCTCTGTTTCTTATCCGTTTTGCCTCATTCTTTTTCCTATGTGCTTGGATTGATCTTAGCTTCGATTCCATGTGTTTTTCACAGTAAATAAGTCCCTGGAACGTCGCCAAAAGGCTCTAAAGTTCACAGTTCGTTTCTATTTTGTTTAAATCTTTACTAAACTTGTTCAAACTTGAGTCTAACTCATCTCAAACCTATGTCCTAATGCTTATAACCTCATCTATGGTTAGTTAGGCTTAAAAACAAGGTTGAGACATGTTAAATCAGAGGATAAAACCTCACAAACTTTCTATTTTAGTTAGGGTTTTACCCACAAGAAGTGTTCAAGCTTGAAGCTTGATGGAAGTGTGATTGTTAGACTAGCTTGGGCTATATTTCATAAAAATCCACTCACTTCTTGATGTTTTCTCATAGATTAGTTGTTGTATTTCATTACTTTTGTAAGTTCATGACCCTCCTTGTTGTTCATAACAACAAGTGTAGTGATGAACAATAGAGGTGCCTAAATTGAAGCTTCGTTCTTCCTACCTCTTGTATGAATTCTATGATACTTAGAGGTGCCTAAATGAAGACTTTGATCTTCTACCTCATGCTTGACATATATGATATAGTATACTCTATATAATACTTATTCAATATCCAAATAAACCGAACCCTTGATGATGAACAAGTGGACATTGTCAAGTTAGTAAGTATTTTATCTAAACATCATATGTTATGGATGATTATTTTCATATGGCTATGTTCATGTTATTTAAATTCCGAAATCCATAATCTTCCGTTATTCCCCAAACTCACACATCTATGTTCCTTTGTGTAGAAGGACAAGGTGCTCCAAACTAAACAACCAACACTACTCGCGGGATTCAAGTAGGAAAGCTTGCAAAAACCGTGAGCATACTCGATCCCTTTTTCCTTTTAATCACTTTTGGGTGCAACATGTATATTATACAAACTACACTTCACTTTGAAACTATTTTTAAACGAACTCTATCCATTGTTGAAACATGAAACTATGTGTGATGCTTGTTAATCTCGTATGCCATGTAAACTATTTGTGTTGATATATGCTTATTAACTTTGCTAGCCTACCTTAACAATTATAGCGCTATAGGATTAACGCACCGCCCATGATACTTGGGGTATTGTTAAGTTAAACATGTTAACCTCCCGTGATACTATGGGATAGGCAAAATTAAACGCGTTGGAAACTTGGGTTTGAACATATTGTTACACAATCTAGGCATACTAGTAACTCGCATATTATGATTCATGTGGATATGAGCAACTTTTAGTCTATATTATGCTATGTAAACAAACTTGTATGCTCGCCAAATTTTTGTTGATATATTTTAATACATGTTGCAGGTTGATAATTTGATGCTGATGCGATGAAGAACAAAGATTAGGTGGACTTAGATACACACCTAAATTTAGTTTATATTTTGATGTTATGTTTTGTTGAACAATGTTGTATTTCCTTGAAATTTTGTATGACATTTAGTCCATTTATGAAATTTGAATTTTAATTATATTGTCACATAGTGTTATGATGTCTCTTGCAATCTATTTCGTCTCATCCCGATGTTTCCGCTATCGGTTGGGGTGTGACACTATCACACAATGATTACAACTTAACCACGAGACTGCGTTGTAGAGTATGCGCGACACATGTTTAGCGAACACGTGAAGTAAAGTGATGTGATCCCTAGCAACCCCTGTCCACGACAGGTGCTGAGTCCGAACTATAGTACTATCATTTCTAGAGGCAGTATAGTGTAACACTGTTTAAGCATAGTACAAGCATTCATAGATCACGTATAGAATGCGGGAGCGGTTAGCGTTAAAAGTGTTTACGTTGTGTGTTGTTGTGTTTTGATAGAGAACGTATGTAACACCCAAAAGTGCGTTAAATGAAAATGGGCACGAGTATACTCGCAGTAGGTGTTTAACAAGTAAACACAGCCTGATTGGATTGAAGTGAGCGTGTGGAGTTAGCTTGAGCATAGAACAGTAGCGTAAGCGTTGAACGGTGCGTAAACAAAGTGTCGAATGGTAAGGGGTTCGGATGGTGATCCGAACGGATGAGTCTCCATTCGAGCGGATGGTCATCCGGACGGATGGTCATCCAAGCGGATGACCATTCGAATGGATAGCCATTCGAATGAGTGGTGTGTTTGTTTGTAAAATCGTTTAAGTTTGAAGTTTAATCAAATCGTTCTGAACAAGGGTCAGTATGAGGGACAGGTCACCTGGTCGAATGGTCATTCGATCGGATGTTCACTCGAGTGGGTGATCTGTTACATCGAAAATTTGTAAAATTTTCTAAGTAAAAAGTTTTGAGTTAGAGGAGACGGCGTGACGACGTGTCAAACAACGGGAATACACCAAGCCTAGCTCATTCGATCGAATGGTCTCAGCCCATTCGGCCGAACTAACTTTTCTTGATGAAGATCCATGTTCAACTCGTTAATCGGTCATCTCTCCGGTGGAAACCCGTTTTCAAGCCAGCTCTCAACCAAGGATTGAGTAGAGAGTCTGAATGAACCCAGATCCCATCGGTTTTCGTGTGAAAGTTGAAGAAAAGTTGAAAAATAGTTGAAAAGTGTTGAGATCTTATTGGGATTAAGTTAAAAAGTGTGAAATCTTTCAGATCTAGAACCATTCTCGATCCAATGGTGTTCCTTAACCGTTTGCCGGAGCAAAACGTGGAAACCACCTTCAAGAGGTCCAAATCAGTGATTTCAGAGAAAAGTAAGTGTTTGTGTGTGGTTTTGATGGAGAAGATGATGTAGAAGTGTTTAGTGATGATGATTGTACAAGATTTGAGGAGAAATACTTACGAAATAGCCTTGAATCGCGTTCAAAAGTGACTGAGAGCGTCTTGAGTGCGTGTAGTCGAATGGAGGTGTCAAATCAGTGAAAAGGAGAGGTACGGGTACTATTTATAGTGTGAGAGAGGGAGTTAAGTCGGTGGAGAGTGGCACTCGGTTGGATGGCTCGCCCGGTCAAATGGCCACTCGGTCGGATGGCCATTCGAGCGGATGGTCATCCGGACGGAAGTCCATTCGATCGGTTCCCCATTCGATCAGCCGAGTTGTGTTTGTTAGTTTTCCAACTTTCGTTTCGTGTGTTAAGCGTTGCGTTGCGTTTAATCGAGTTGCGAGTGAGCGTTGTGCGTATAAGTGTTGCGTTGAGATAACCACATAACATTTAAACAAATAATCACACAAATAACACATAACATAAGTAAATATGCGTTTCGAGTTTGCGTTGTGATAGCGTTTAGTCTAAACAAGCTATGTAATATGCGATAGAATGCGTTTAAATAGTATGCGTTGTAATTAGCGTTAAATGCGATAACTGCGTTTTGAAATATCGTTGTAATAAGCGTTTAACAATGCGTTTGGAAACGTAGTTAAAATAGTCAACCCATAGCGATAATCGAAATCTCGGGAGTACAAACGATTAAGAGAGAAATGATAGCAACAGGTAATGACCCGAAAAGTCGGGTTGTTACACTAGGTGAGTCACCAACTTAGAGGTAAACATCCAGGTTGGACGTTGAGCTTAAACGTATGATGTATACTCATCCGGTTCTAAATTTGTATTGATGAATATTATCTTTATGTTTCCATCGATTGTTCTTGTTCAGATTTGTATCGAATTGAATGAAGCACACCCCTCTATACATGATTTTGATATACGAGCACGATTTGTATGGTTGAACCTCGTTTTAGCAACACCGTAACGATATAACACTTTAAGAATCAAGAAAGTTATATCCCGTAATATTTTATCAATTTGAATTAAATAGACGATTTTAATATATCCCATAAAATTAAATCAATTTTTTTTTTTTTTTTTTTTTTTTTTTTGAATTTCTATATTTATTTTTATATACAAGGCCAAACAAATTACACCAAGATAGCCGGTAAGCGGGCAACAAGCTGCGCCGCTACCCCCTTTTGAATAGCGAAACCTAACCTAGTAAAAACGAAATCAATTTTAACAATAAAGAAAATGATATCAACTTGAAGATGCATAAACTCATATATACATATATTCATCTCGACGTAAACATGTCTATATTCTTTTGGTTCATTTCGGTTAACGTTTGATTATAGGACACCCTTAACTATAATCATAATTGGATTATGGGTTCAACAAATAACCTTAACCATAATTGCTGGTTAATCTTGGTTGCAGGGGCGTACCCACCCTAAGCCAAGGGTGGGCAGGCGCACCCCATGAAAAAATATTTTTTAGTGTTATTTTTCGGCGGATGATTAGGAGAAAATATAGATGCGTAAGGGTTTAATCTTTTTATATTTTTTTTATTTTTTTTGTTGTTCTAGACTTGTAGTTAAATGATTTTGTTGTTTTATTTGTAGCTTTGTTTGTTTAAATGATTAGTTACAAGTAATCAACATTTAATATTAGGGCTTGAATGTTTAAAAATATAATTGAAAGTTATGGGCTATGGTTGAACATGATTGCTTATTTTGTTTAAGTGTTTAGTGTTGTTTTATGAACTTATGGAGCAAATTATATGTGTTAGGAACAAGAGTAAGAATGTAATGAACTTATGGCGTATTTAGTATCTTTAGATGATATTTTGGATATATTTCAAAAAAAAAACTGTAGGGCACAATTTTAAATACGTTTGTAATTTGTAATGACGTTTGATGTGTTTTTAATGATTTATAAATTTTAGTTTGATGTTCTTTTGGCTTACATGATCCGACCCGACCCGCTATGAACCGATATTTTTATACAGCTAGAGGCCTAAAATCTTTGAAAATATTCTGCACCCCTAGAAAAAAATTCCTGAGTCCGCCACTGCTTGGTTGTCAGTTAACTGAGTTTGATAGGGTGTGATTTATCACTTAACTTTGGTTAATGGTTAAGTCTTGCTAATCCACAACCAGGGCCGGCTCAACCATTTTGGTGGCCTAAGGCGAAGTAAAATTTTGTGGCCTTTTTCTCAAAAAAATGTATGTAATTGAAAGTTAAACTTCAAAGGCCCAAATGTAATTATTTGAAAGATTATGTTAAAATTTAAAAACAAGGAAAAAAAATGCTAAACCAGGGATTCGAACCCGGGTCTCACAAACATCCATACATACACAAAACCACTACACCACCAACCATCAATCTATTGATAACCCACACCCTAAATCTTTTATAAATGGACTGTGCTTCCATCAAATTGTGGAGGCCCTATAGTTTTAGTGACCCAAGGCCCAAACCTCATTTGGCTTACCCTTGGCCGGCCCTGTCCCCAACATACAAAGCTTGAAAAGATATGTGTGCTATTGTTGTAAGCAAATTCTATCAATGGTAAATGTGGCTACCTCTAGAGGAACACATGATCCCAATAGATCCTCAGGAATTTGTATGGCCCTTTCACTCTAACCACTCGTCTAGGGGATGATAAGTCATGCTTAGCTTCACCTCCGTGCCTCCGTACCCATTCCTTCTATAAACTTCTCCAAAACGTTAAAGTAAATCAATTCTCTTATCTGATATACAATTGTACTCCGTGCCACACCACTATCTCGTTGACATAAATACTCGCCAACGTTTCCATCCTTTTAACTTACCCATTTTCTAAAATAACAAAATATGTAATGTTTATACTTTGAGAACATCAGCAAATCCAAGTTATATAATTTGTATAAATAATTTGATTTCGTACAGAAAATCGATTATGAAAAAGAAAATAACAATATATATTGATGGGAGTTAAATGTCATTTTAGTCTCTCTGGTTTGGGCTATTATGCCGGTTTAGTCCAAAGGTTTCATTTTTCACTTGTGGGTCCAAAAAGTTTTCATTGTTATCATTTTACTCCACTAGGTTAACTTCATCCATTATTTATGTTAACGAGAAAAGCAATTCTGTCATTTTACATGGCTGAATTGTCCTTCTAGTTAACAGAATTACATATAAAATGATTGAATTGCTCTTCTTGTTAACAGAAAAAATGAATTAAGTTAACATAGTGGACTAAATTGGCAACGATAAAACCATTTTGGACCCACAGACAAAAACTAAACCTTTTGACTAAATTGGCAAAATGACCCAAACCACAGGGACTAAAATGGCATTTAACTCTATTGATGGGGAAATGTAATGATTTGTAAGACCATACGGTGTGGAGGGACTTGAAGATGGGGCATTATGCGACACGTGGAGCACGCGTCAGAACGTGGCGTGGTGCTAAAACGGACGGTGTGGGAGTGGCGTGGTTAGTGGCGTTTTTATAAAAAAAAATATATAAACATCAACCAATTAAAACATACCCAAACTCCACCCACCAATCAAGAGCCTCCACTTCACAACCCAAATGCCCCCACACCGGTGGAAAATCTCAAACCCAAACATAAACGCCATGGAGAAGGAGTTCCCGAGGTGGTGTGTGTGGCATGGTGTGGCATCAACGCCACAAAACCACGCCCACACCGTGTGAGATCTAAGGATGCTTGTAGGATTGAAGAGAAAAAATGTCTTAAAAGAATGAGTGGAAATTTAACGTGACATCTAAGTGAGTGTGTACCATTAATAAAACTAAGCATATTTATGAGGGGGGGGGGGGGGGGGGGGGGTGTTTCTTTTTTCTTTTCTTTTTTTTGAAGTTTTAGATAGAAGGTATTCTAATAGTTAATTAATTGGTGTCAATGCGGCTAGCTCACTAGTAGAGGCACTTATTTTTTTAAAGGGATGTCTCTGGTTCAAATTTAAGCAAATGAATTATTGGTGTGTAACATTTTCCGTTAAAAAAAGTTAATTATTTGTTAAGAGAAAAGCAATCAAGAAGAATTAGTTGTTCTATAATTATCAAAAGATGATGGAGTGAAAAGATAGCTTCTCATGCAAAAATCTAGCAATGGAAAATGAGCCAGACAAAATGATCATATATCTCCATGCTTTCTCTTCTTTGATTATATCTAATCATCAACATCATTGGTATCATTTATAGCCATAATCATCATCAACATCATGCATTCTTTAATTCAATTCAATTCAATTCAATTATTCTTTAACTTTGCTCATCCTGGGATGCGGTTTTATGTTGGCCAAGGGTGGGACATGCCTCCCACAATAATCTGAATTATGCCATGATGTTTTTTACATGGATAGATGGACTACAATTATTATACTCATATAGTTTTGTTACTCTCATTACTATGTTCCCTCATATATACTTATGAGACTAGATATCATCATGACTTGACATGATGTGTGTTCAAGATTGGTGTTATAAGTTTGTCCTAATAAATAATATTTTGACTCATTATACCTACTGATCATGAGATTTAGTAGTTAAATAAAACAATTTCCATTGTAGGTATGTTGATTTTGCAACAGTTCTTTTTTTGCACAAGTTTGCCATTATTAGGTCCGCAGTCAAAGCATGGAGAGACGATTTTTTAGCTAAGGAGAAAGCGAAAACATGGCGTTTGTTGAATTGGAAACTTTGGAAGTGGAATTAGAAAACAGGGATCCTTCTGAAGATGAGGAATGGATTTTTGGCTGAGAATAAGAGGATTATTAAAGAAGCGGTGAACATAAGAAATACGGGCCTCCTTCAAAGATCGCGTTTAAAGTGGGCGGTGGAGGGTGACGAAAATTCAAAGTTTTTCCACGCCCTCGTTAATAATAGGAAGGCGATGAACTCTATCCATGGCCTAAACGTTAACGGAGAATGGTGCACTAAACCGTCTATTATTAAAAAGGAGATTTTCTCTTTTTTCGGGACTGTTTCAAGGATAGGTACCCAAACAGGCCCGAATTGCTTGACATCAATTTTAATAAAATTTCGGAGTCGGAAATTAATATGTTGGTAGATGTTTTTTCCGCCGCGGAAATAAAAGAGGCGGTTGCTCAATGTGGGGATGATCGGGCTCCGGGCCCGGATGGCATGAACTTCAGGTTCATTAAACATTTCTGGGATTTATTCGAAGAAGATTTCGCCAGGATTTTCGCTGGGTTTCATGATAGTGGCGAGATTAGCAATGGGAGTGGATCGTCCTTTATCGCTCTTATTCCTAAGGTTAAAGACCCGGTTTCTCTTGGTAATTTTAGGCCAATTAATTTGGTTGGAGTAGTCAGCAAGGTGATTTCGAAAGTCATTGCAAATCGTATGAGAAAAGTTCTGGACGGTGTTATATCCGATTCTCAATCGGCCTTCTTAA
>JARYGA010032416.1:0-64264 GCA_030545235.1 Helianthus tuberosus | reverse complement strand
AGGGGTATCACGGGCTACGACTCAACCCCGTTTTCGTAGTGTAATTTTTTTCGGTTTTATATAAAATATACCCTTAAACAAATACGGGGATACCCCTAAAAATAGGATACTTTAATTTATTAAAATTATAAATTTTTATAAGCACAAACCTTTTACAACACCAAACTTGTATAATAATTAAGCACAAATTAATTATAATATAATTGAAAGACGCCCAATTGATAAACATAGCCCAAGCCCCAAAACAAATTTCTTTTTTTCTTATTGTATGATTGTTCGATAATTTTTTTTTTTGAGATACCCCTAAATTAATGGGCTAGGTCCGCCACTGGTACTAGTGTGACACGTGTTATGATTATATACAGGAACTAAATTATTAAATAGGACATTAATTTGAGATATTTGAAAGTTTGACAAACTCAAACTTTGCTAAAAATTACGTTGGCAATAACAAGTTAAACGCTTATCGCGTAACGAACAAAATGTGAAACGAACGTCGGTGACTGTGCGGATAACGTTAAAATCCTAAAATATTCTGTTATAATTAAAATTCTATTTTTAATCATATTCGTGAAGAAAAATTAGTTAAAACGCTATTTTTCGAGTTTAAGCACACATTGCGCAATACAGTGTGTATACTGCGAAATACAGACAACGTAACCAGTCTAGACAAATAAAATATTATTCAGTAATATTATGGCGAGTTAATTATTATAGAATGATAAAAATAATTTTAAACACCTTAAAACGCGATTTAAACGCGAGATAAAATACTCATTAGTCAGTTAAAACTCGACCGAAACGGTAAAATACGTATATTTTAACGTACGCGAAAACGGTATGTTCAAAGAGTAAACTTTATATGTTGTAATTTGTTAGGTGAATATGAGTATGTGTAATGTGACTTGCTAAGTGATATCATGATGATATGAAATGATGCTATGTTTAGACGTTTGTACGGTAGAAACGGTAAACTAGATCAGAAATCGCATTATGTGTGAAAATTTGTGATTAACATGAGAAATATGTTTAAAGTGACTTGATGACTTATTTAATATATATTAAGTGTTTAAACATGATATATATGTGTGAAATAACGTGATAAGTGAATTACGATATATATATATATATATATATATATATATATATATATATATATATGGTAAGGTTCATTTGAGAACCACTTTTATTGTGAGAACCATGAGAACCAATGTGAACACACCAAAAAAAACCTAACCCCCCCCCCCCCTCATGCTAAATGCTAAAAACTAAACCCCCTAAAAAAACCTAACCCCCCCTCAAAAAAAAAAAAAAAAAACCCTAAACCCCCCCCCCCCCCCCACCCAAGCTAAAATGCTAAAAACTAAACCCCAATAAAACCTAAAAAAAACACACACACATTTTTTTAAATATTTTTTACATTAAAATCGCTACTTTTAGTAGCAAAAAAAATATTTTTTTTTTTTTTGTAACGAAATATAGCGATTTTTTTATAAAAAATATTAAAAAAAAATTGTGTGCTTTTTAGGTATTTTTTGTTGTGTTCACATCGTTTCTCGCGGTTCTCGCAATAAAGGGTGGTTTCTAACGGATCATTCTCCAATATATATATATATATATATATATATATATATATATATATATAGGGAGAAGATCATGCGAGAACCACCTCTTATTGCGAGAACCGCGAGAACCAATGTGAACACACCAAAAATGCCTAAAAATAGCTAAAAATCACACAAATTTTTTTTTTTGATTTTTTTAATATTTTTTAGGTTAAAATCGCTACTTTTCGAAGCCAAAAAAAAAAAAATTTTTTTTTGGCTTCGAAAAGTAGCGATTTTAACCTAAAAAATATTAAAAAAATCAAAAAAAAATTTTTGGATTTTTTTAGATTTTTTTTTAGATTTTTTTAGGTTTTTTGGGGGTTTAGTTTTTAGTTTTTAGCATTTTAGCTTGGGGGGGGGGGTGTGGGGGGGGGGGGGGGTTTAGGTTTTTGGGGGGTGGGGGAGGGGGGTTTAGGTTTTTTTTGGGGGGGGGGGGGTGGGGGGTTTAGGTTTTTGGGTGGGGGGGGGGTGGGGGTTAGGTTTTTTTAGGTTTTTTTTAGCTTGGGGGGGGGGGGGTTTAGGTTTTTTTGGGGGGGGGGGGGGGTTAGGTTTTTTTTTGGAGGGGGGGGGGGTGGGGGGGGGGGGTGGGGGTTAGGTTTTTTTAGCTATTTTAGGTTGTGTTCACATTGGTTCTCAAGGTTCTCACAATAAGGGTGGTTCTCGCATGAGCTCCTCCCTATATATATATATATATATATATATATATATATATATATAGGCTAATTATAAGGAGAAAACCCACTCCAGTTGACTAAACCCTGGAAACCCTTATAAGTGGCCAGGAATGAGCCACGTCACATGTTAGTATAAAGATGATAGAGGGGCAATTTCGTCTTTTTCCTTAATGGTGACTAAATGTGTAAGTGATAAGGATCGAGGAGGCAGCTGACTTTGCTTCCTTTCTCTTTTGTTTCATTTATTACCATTTGTACTTCTTCTACCCATCACATCTTTTCACTTCTTTTTCTTCTATCTATGTTAAATATGGTCTCAAACCTCTCACATCTCAATTCTCCTAAACAAAAGTGGAGAGAAAACAATTAACCAGAGACACCATTGAGAAGGTTTTGCATTTAACATGGATAAGTTGAACAACCAACTACCACAGAGTGTTGCCGGTGGTGGTACGGTGACATTCAATGAACATTGCCGGTGGTGGTACGGTGACAACGAACATTGCCGGTGGTGGTACGGTGACATAATCACGCTCCCAAAAAGTAATTTATACCTCCGTTTTAGTTTTTGTTTTGATTTCAATCGTTACCCCCTTTGTGGGTTTGTTTTTTATTGTAGATTTCTGCTATTTGTGACCAGGGTTTTCTTGTTCGTATTTTTGTTTTGCGGTTGATTTATGAAGTGTTTCGTGTTCAGTCCGTAGGGTTTTTTCCACAGATGTAAAATTGGGGATGTATGTTGTGTTGTTGTACATTTGCTAGTTTTGTTTTAGAAGAGATTTTAGCTACTGAGTTTACATGCACACCAGGTGTTTGTTTTAATACCTCAATGAAAGATGCCCCCTTTTGTTTCAATTTTCGAAACGACTTTGTTTTCAGTTTTTAACTATATAGTGTTTTGGAGCAGACCTCAGGTTGTTAATTTGTTTAGAACATCAGATGATGGCCTTTGGTATTTTGTTCTACATATCTAAATCATAGATTGAAATTGAACACTTGGTAAAATGATTGAACAGACCAAAGTAACACTCTTGGTTTCACAATGTTTTGTTATCCGCTTTTAGAATAGGTTGGTTTGAGATTAAGTTCAGATATATTTTTGAATCCTATATTATTACAGGTGGAGGTTGACTTCAAATTGGCAACCAAAGAGCATGAAGACTCAATTTCAGAAGAGGCTCAGATTACAGAGGTTGGTTCTTCATTTTCATGTATTCAAGCTTAAATAAATTTGATTATAGCACTAAATGTGTCCTCAACAGATTATAGAGGTTAACCTGCAAAAGTTTATAGTTCATTCTTTTTTTAACTAAATTGCTGCATTAGTTATGGTTACAATTTTTTTTTATCACATTAGTAATCTAAATTTTTCGAATAAGTTAATTTAGGATAATGCATGCATTTAAATAGACGTTTGGCTATTCTCAGCCCTTTCAACTTTGAAATACATTTAAATGCATGTATTTTTTCTTTAATGGTATTTTTTCAACTTTGAAATACATTTAAATGCATGTATTTTTTCTTTAATGGTATTTTTTTATGAAACAAGTTTTTATATTTTCTAGAAGGTAAAAACATGTGTGATTTACACTTGTATTAACAATATTATTTATTTTATTCTGTCCCAAAAAGTGTGTTTTATGAATTAAGTTTTTATATTTTTTGGAAGGGAAAAACATTCGAGGTTACACTTTGGGGTCACCTAAAAAAAATGCATCAGCATCTACACTTTTTGGTGACATTAAAAAAATGCACCACACATTAAAAAAAGTGTAACTAGTTATTAATTCTCGTGCTTGTAGATAGTGAAGATAAGCAACAAAACAGATAAAAATGACCACGTGTGTTTATACATTCAAACATTTTTTTTGCTTGGGTGTTCTCTATCTTCAAAAACGTTTCGTATTGCGAGGAATGTTGATGTTTTTTAATTGGAATGCAGGGAAAAAAAGGCATCTACCACCAAATTGGAAAAATGTGTTAAAGGGAAACTAATAAGTATATTTAATCTCAAATTATTATTACATTAATTTGTATAGTTTGTGTTTATGGATTTCTTTGTAACATTGCGAAAATGTTTTGTTTTATGTATGGTGCAATGATTACATATCTTATTACCTGGTTATATAAAAAAAACTTGTGGGTTTTGTTTTTTATTTATATGTAGAAATGTAAAATGAAAAAAAAATGTATATGTTGTAGCATTAATGTGTATTTCTATGTAGGACAAAATATGAAAAAAAAATATTTTTGTAACATATAACTCGGTTTGGGTAGTATATGAACAAATGATTGAAGCCTAATCAACTAATGTAGATATGACTCGGTTTGTGTAACATATAAAAAATGGTTTTTGTGGATATTATTAAAAAACGCTAGATAAATGGATGTTGTAATTAATATATAGTCTTTTAAAACACTTTGTGTAAAATTTTACACATTTTACATAAAAAAAGTCAACCTACAAAGCAATGTAATAAAAAATATGTAATATAGATAAAAATGAAAATAAAATAAAAATGTAAGAAAAAAATATGTAATTTCGTGGTTCATATCTAGTTTTTGACTTATGTACCTAAAATAAAAATGTAAGAAAAAAATATGTAATTTCGTGGGCCTTCATTTTTACTTCATTTATAAATGTAACTTATACAATTAGTTTTTTCACTCCTTTTGTATTTTCCCGCCAATGCCCCATCTATGAGATTGTATGTATTTCAACTAGTACATTTTTTTTTTCAGGACTATCATTTCTTAGCAAGTATTTACACTTGATGTAACAAGTCTCTTTTATAGTTGTTGTCACTTCATATTAAAGTTTTGAACTTTTAATTCTTCCCTCCTTTTTTACCCAAACGTGATACACACATATATATATATTTTTTATTATCACATCACAAAGAGACAATGAAGATTCATTAAATTAACATATGTATTTGAAGTGATGTTAAGAAGTTATTTTGAATTAATATTAACATAGGTATTTGAAGTGACGTAACATTGATATTTTGGATAGATGATGGGATACACACCATTCCTAGTTACAAAAGTCCAGGAGGTTCATGTAAATGTAGCAGTTGGATGTCAGCAATGTAACAAATCCTATATTCATATATGTTAGCAATGTAACCGAGTCTCAGCATTGTTACAGTTATTTGTAATATTTTATGTAACACAACGTAACTGGGTTTTAGCAATGTAACAAATTCTATATTCATATATGTTTTGCTAGTTACATATTTAACAATTCAAAAAAAAAAAAAATTATTTGATGTATGTAACATTTATTTTTGAAGTTACAGATAAAATCGGGGAAAGATAAATCGAAAACCCTGCATAGACGCTGAACGTGTTTTTATTCTAGACCACTTATGCGTGGTTTTTGGGTGTTTCCCACTTCGGCTTTTCACTCGTTCATGTTTTCCTTTTTTTGTTTTTCCCACAACAACTGCATCCTTTCTTGCCTGAACTGGACGACCATTGTCACCTAAGGCGTTGTTATTTAACAAATCTCCAGTCCTCTCTGAGTCGCTGTCCACTGAAACTAACATACCAACTTTCTGTTACGATTTACATATTTTCTAAAGAAGGAAAAAAAGTTTTGTGTACGTACTTATTAGCTTCCTTATGACAAATTTCTTTGCTTTGCTATGCGCCCGTGATTGCTAACCTATTAATATAGATTTTTTTAACAATCAGTATTAAAGTATCGAAACATATCTTTATGTAGATTCCTAAAGATCACGTTTAAAACAGTTTTGTACCTCCTCTGGTACGTGTTGCTGGACCGCCCGCATTGCCGTCAACTTAGAATGTCTTACAAAGTTCATGTACATAAATATTAGATGTCAATAAGATGTAACAAAAAAAACTTACATACATAAAAAAACATACCTTTTTTTTAATTTCTTCATGTTTTGCCTGGGGGTGTCCAAATCACTGTCCGGTGAAACTGAGGCACGAAGTTTGTTTAATAATTTTTATAAAACATAATTCTAAGATAAGCAAAAGAAAAAAAATTGTTTGTACGTACTTATTAGCTTCCTTTTTTGCACCTTCTTAGCACACTGCGCTTGCTGACCTACATTTGTACATGTTTTATATAAATAATAAACCATTAACAAGCTTTACAAAATATATGTCTTAACAATAAAAAAGACTAATTTTAAACTTTTTTTACCTCCTCTTGTTCGTGTTGCTGGACCGCCCGTGTTAGCATCCGCTGTCACTATTTAGAAAGCTTATATACATTAGACATAAACATGACAACAAACATGTAATGAATTCAAAGTATTTACGTACATATTAGTTGCCTGCTTACGCGTTTCTCGACAACCGGGGTTTGGCGAGCCTTTTTAGCTGCATTTTTTAATTGTGAACAACATTAATAAAAGAATGTATAAACATAACTAAAAACAGTTTTTGTAATTATAAACACATGGGCTCATTTTTTTCCTCGGATGTGTTTTGTTATACTAAGCTGTAACAGCCAATTACTGCAAAGCATCAGATTAAGAGGCAGTCAATTTATGGTCCAGATCATTTTGTAGCTCAGATAAATGACTAGTAGATAACAAATGCAGGACCACAATCACAAGTAGATCACTATGGACCAGTTCAATTTATAGCAAACATGGATTATTTTCTCATACGAACATTTTTCCCACCCTTTTTATCCTTTTATTTTTCATTATCCCCCAAAAACCTTAATATTTTTTTTCCACTTTTCATTATGTATTGATATACCCTAAATAGCCCTTTTTCTAATAAACAGAGTATTCGTGTAATTTATTTTCTCAAATCAACACAAATCAGACCCCCCCCCCCCCCCAAAAAAAATGATCATGTATTCACCCAAAACCCCTTTTAACTAAGCGTCTAAAATGTGAAATGGTCCAAAAAAAGAAAAAAAACCCTAACCGTACACAGTCATTAAGAAAACCCAGATGGGTTTTATAAAGGAACCGAGAAATCTCTTGTTAAGACACATCAAAACTTTTTAAAACCATAGAAATACTCCATTTTCACACAATACGTGAGATGATTCAAAAAAAGAAAAACCCTAACCATACACAGTCATTAAGAAAACCCAGATGGGTTTATAAAGGAACCGAGAAATCTCTTGTTAAGACACACCAAAACTCTTTAAAACCATAGAAATCCTCCATTTAACACAACCCAAATCTGTATAGTTAAAACAAAGTTAATAATTCTAGTTAAGAAAGACTGACGCACCTGAAATTCCGATGTTTTTGTTGAATATCTCCGGCGAATTTTGCTCTGGACGGAAATATCCGTAGGGATTTTGGTCTGGATTCTCTTTCTTGATGATAATCTCTGGCGATTTTTTTGGGTATGGATGAAGAGGGATGAAGATTCTAAAAGAGAGAGAGAGTGTGTCTATTTTGTTTTGGTTTTTGAATTAATGAACTCTGATAACAAGATAGGTAGGTTTGTAGGGTGATGATTAATAAAGTGTATTATAGTTCCCATTTTACCCTTTATGTACATCTTATATATTTAAAAATTGAGAGACAAGGATATAAAAAGTAACAGATGCCAAAAGTTAATCCTAGCCATCCATCAGCTCTAATCAATGGTTGTTATTGAGTTTTTAGGGTTTCTTCAACTCAAGGAGGTTTTCGATTTATCCTTGCCCTATATATATATATATATATATATATATATATATATATATATATATATATATATATACTAGTGAGGTGCTCGCGCGATGCGGCGTGAAATACAACACTTAGGTTGGTGATCTTAGTAATGCACGGGGCGAACTTCAAACTTTAGAGCTAGAGACAATGTAGGAATATGATTGAAAACTGAAAAGTAACATGTCAACGGTGTGCATGTTGAGTGTGGGAATATGATAGAAAGCAGAAAAGTAACATGTGGGTATGCATTATACGACACGTGGCGTCCTAGTCAGCAAGGAGGCATTATAGCAAAAGTGGTGTAGTGGGTATAATGCCCCATAAGACCATCCGTAGTGGGGCGTGATTTAAAAAAAATTTTGAAAAATAACGCCCCAAAACGCCCCCCTAACCATTACACTAGGCGTTATATCAAAAAAAAAATTCTGAAAATGATGTTTGGCGTTATAATGAAAACGCTCCATGTGCTGCATGTGGCTAATGGGCATTTATTCCAATGTTTGCCCAGCCAATATGATTTAAGTTGCTTTTTTTTTTTTTTTTTTTAATGATTGTTAAGGGGCATTATTTGGGCATTATCCCCACTACACCGCTTTTGCTATAATGCCCCATTGCTGACTAGGACGCCACGTGTCGGATAATGCCCCATGGTGGGGGCATTATAAGTTGTTACCACTACACATGGTCTAATGCCCCATTCAATCATTTCACAATCATTTCACAATTATTT
The DNA here is from genome assembly GCA_030545235.1 of Helianthus tuberosus. Classification (NCBI taxonomy): domain Eukaryota; kingdom Viridiplantae; phylum Streptophyta; class Magnoliopsida; order Asterales; family Asteraceae; genus Helianthus; species Helianthus tuberosus. The sequence goes on along the minus strand of JARYGA010032416.1, from coordinate 55,587 downwards.
TTTTTAATTTAAAACATAAAAAAACTTCATTAATTTAAAAATAAAATTACATTACTTGAAATAAAAATAAAAAAAAACTGAAAAAAAAACAGAAAATAAAAAAAAAACAGAAAAAAAACTGAAAAACAGAAAAAAAAAACAGAAAAATAAAAAAACAGAAAATAAAAAAAAAAACAGAAAAAATAAAGTTAAAAAAATAACATGATCTAGAGTCCATATTTTTCTCGAATTTTTTGTTGACGCATTTGCGCAAGGATCAACGCGTCGCCTTGGAGGTGGTCGATCGATTTGGACAAAAACTCAATGTCCTTTTCCATTTGCCTCGCCTCTTGCATCTCGTTAAACTTTTTGGTTTCGGCCACTCGTTCTTGCATAATCTCCCAACGTTTGTAGCCGAGGTCGCGAATGTCTTGGAGACGACGGTTCATCTCCTCGAAATCATCCTTTAACTCGAGATCGGAAGACGACGCAACCGTTTTTTTCCCGGTTCCCTTTCTTCTACCGGTGGGTCGGACCAACTCTTCTTGAATTCCCTCGTCAACGTCCACCGCCTCATTTAAATCAACATTGCGGGCATCCGATGTCGGAGTTGACGGGTCAACGGAGGATGATGTTTTTGACCTTTTAGCCCGACGTCTACTACTAGACGTCATTGGATTAACTACCGCCCACTTTGGACTTTTTCGTAGTAGCTCCCAACACTTATAGTACGTGAAAGGGCATTTTGTCCTCTCGAACTCCTCCAAAGTCTTCGTTAAAACCCAAACGTCACCTTCACCGCTCGGGCGATTATCGTAGTTACGTTGGAAGACTTCTTGGAACGAATGACACTTGTTGTTGATGTCGGTCCATTTGCTAGAAATGGAGTCTTTGTCCCGATGTTCGCCTTGACCCCACGTGCTAAAGAAGAGTGCACGAACCCTATCCCAAAAAACCGGGCCCGTTTGAAAGTTTGCTACAAAAAAAAAAAAAAATTAAGTTGTTTGTTAAAAAATAAAGTAACAAAATAAGTAAAATAATATTTATATAAAATAGTTACCGGTCTCTTCGTCCTCCGAAATGTCGACAAACGCCCGAGTCAACGTGTATTCCTCTTCCTTCGTCCATTTGATGATATTTTTTGTACGCCGCGGTGCATCCTTATCCTTCTTCTTATGCGACATTTTTCCGCGTTTCGATGTTTCTTGCACCGGTTCGGGTTGCGTCTCTGGTACGACTTCCACATCGGGTTCGGCTTCGGGTTTTGACGGTTGAGACCCGCCGGCTTGACCATAGCCGAAAGTGGGAGGAACAAACGGAGGGGCGCCACTCAAGTAAGCCGCGTAAGTTAAAAAGCTCGGGTCCATGTCTTGAATGTTGTACGGGGTTTGCGGTTGGGTTGTGTTCGGGTTTGCGGGTCTAGCGGGGACACCAAAAGGAGGGCGGTATGGATGCATGATTGTATAAAAATTAGAAGAAAGTGGGTTTTTTTTTATAAAAGTTAGAAGAAAGTGGGAGAGATAGTGAGTTTTTGTATAAAAAATGGTGTGAATGTGGGGTATATATTTATAGTGGGAATATTTTAAATTAAAAAAAAAAAAATAATAAAGAATGTTACCGTTTGAGAACGGTCAAATAGTGGGCCCCATGTCAATTTAAGCGTTATATTTAAAACGCCGGGACGATTTTTTTTCGAAAATCACGCCCCAAAACGCCCCCTGTAATGGGGGGCTGGGCGTTATTGGGCGTTTTCGGGCAAAATTTAAAAAAAAAAAACGCCCCATTACACACGGTCTTAGTCGGCTTTAAACCGAAACCAAAATATTCAATTATGGAGTTGTCAAAACCCGATCCATTTGATTACAATACGCTTTGGTAATCACTTATATAGCTTGGGTCGGTACAGTTTTAGGTTAATTACCAAAATTTAAGGCTAAAAATTTTTTTAGGCTTAAGATTTAAACCTTCCAATTATATTGGTGTTTTAGCCAGCGGGCCAAAAAATAATGAAAAGGCTTTGGGTTTGTAGAATAAGGGGCATCTTCTTTATAAGACCACCCGTAGTGGGGCGTGATTTTTAAAAAAAATTGAAAAATAACGCCCCAAAACGCCCCCACCCCCATTACATGGGGCGTTATTGGGCGTTATAATTCAAAAATTTGGAGGCCGGCGTTTTAAATATAACGCTTAAGTGGGCAAATGGATTTTGGTTTTGGCCAATGGGGAGAGGTCAAATCTTTGACTAGCCAATGAGGAGGACTTTGATTGCAGCAACTACTTTCCTTTTTTTTTTTTTTTTTTTTTAATAATTGGAAGGGGGCATTATAAGGCATTATGCCCACTACACCACTTTTGCTATAATGCCCCATCGCTGACTAGGACGCCACGTGTCGGATAATGCCCCATGGTGGGGGCATTATAACACATTACCACTACACATGGTCTAAAGGAAATTTGTTTGAGAAGTTTTTCAGTAAGAATGATTGTGGTACACTTTTAGCTTATCATGTTCCATTACAATTTTATTTCTTTCTCATCTTTAAGTTTATATACCATTACAAATACAAATTATGTATAGGATTAGGTTCATATATGCAAAATGTAAAGATGTTATTGAATTTGAATAATTTAATAACTAAAAAACTTAAACTTTGGATATAATTTCAAGTTACTATATCATTATTTTCTGAATAAATAAATAACTAAAGAACTACTGCCATGTAAGTTTAACATAATATATTAGCACGATATAAATCAAAGCAACATACTTTTTTTTTTTTTAAACAATCTAAACTTTCATTCCACACGAGAAAAAGACAATTACAAAGCAATGGCAGGTAGTCGGGCAACAAGTTGCGCCGCCACCCCCTTTTGAATAGAAAAACCAATTCTACTAAATACAAAGTTTGAAACCTTTAGCGACGAAGAATTACTATTAACGACTTTTTGAACCCGATTCAAAAGTCGCACAGCGTCAGGAGCGAGACCCCCAAAGGTATCAAACGCAAACGGGACAAACACATGTTGATTCTCCAGGCAGGCTTTCTCATGTTTTGCCACTTTGCTCACTTCTGCCTTGAGCACCGCTTGCCCTACGACAAAGCCCTTGTCCTTGAGCCCAACAAGGGGGGAGACTCCAGTTAGATCTACACAAGCGTGTTTCCCCCCTTCCCATCCAAACACAAGGATGTCCGCTGGGCGTAAAGTGGACCTCCCCTCTAAGGGGTCAGTCAGGAAATTTACCAGCTCCAATAAATAATTTTCGAATAATAAGTTCATTGTGTGGTGTCATGTTCATTAATGACCCATCTTCGGTTGGTGGATCTAAATTATTTTTTTTGAATGGCTAACAGAATCAACCCTGAGCACTCTCAGGGCACCCACTGAACCAAACGGAGTACTCCGAGAGTAACTCAAGTCCACCACCAATTTCGGGGGAAACCCGGTAACCCATACAAAAGTAAACATGGAATGAAATAACCTAATTTTTAAAGATGAGCCCGATTCATTATTTTCAACTTATTGTACAATTCACCCACTTCTAATCAGCTCTCTTTGACATTTTAGAACTCATCCAAAAGAAAGTCATGCGCCATATTGTACCATCACTATACAACATAAATGAAGTTTTACTATATATGAAGTAACTTGTTGCCATACCAGAGAAGGTGGGGTTAATTTTATATAAAATTTACATGACAAATGAATCACAAAAATAACCCATGCCTGGTTTCACATCAAACTCAACGACCAATGTAGATTTATAACATCACTATAACATGGTGGAACTTGTCTTCTTTTCAGAACCACGTTTCACTATAGTAGAACTTGTCTTCTTAATGGGCATTTTGTCATCCAGAAACTTGCAGACCTGCACCAATTTGAGAAAAAAAAAAGATGCATACCATAAGCACAGCACATCTTAGTTACACAAGTCAGTACACTATAAGTTTGTGTAACCTGGAACCCAGTATTCGGAGAAGCAAATAAGAGGATTAGCATACAACCAAAGCAGGTCAGATAATGGGTCAAGAGGGTGTGTATGTGAATTGAAGAGATTGATACTTTTAGTTGCAATGGACCAGGTTGGGTTGTTTAACTACAAACATTTTCTGCCGTTTTTTTTATGAATGATTGATGTTTTATACTATTAGTTATAATTAGAAAAACAACATTATTACAGTAAGTAAATAAGGAAGAAGCTGAATGTTTGAAAAACGATTTAGAAGGTTGTACACATTAGAAACACACTTGGTACAAATTTGAACCCTTTGACTCGTTCCCTTCAAGCTATACTTTTTTAACCTGACACATTAGACAATTTTAGATATGCTATAAACCAAACCGACCCATTCGAAATAACTGAACATACTCATTTATTCATTGGCCTAGAATGATACGCGATTCTTATTCTAATACGCAAAGCCATATCACTGCACCATCATAATAATCAAGAATTTTCACAAAAAAAAAAAAAACGTAAAAAAGGCAAACCCGAGGCTGCAAAGCTCATGCATGTGCGGGGTCTTGGAGGGCATTGGGCCAACTTCGGCCTGATGCATGCCACCTTATCAAACCTGATGTCAGTAACATTTACCATTCAACAACTGGTAGTGATTGGTATTTGGTGTTGTGTGTTAATTTTCTAGAGCAAAATGGAGGGCCGAAAGAGGAAAGTGGTGCTCGGAGATCACAAATAAATTAATTAAATGCTACAACCCCAAACCCATGTTCTTAAAAAATATGCATAAGCAAAATCAAATGAGGATAAGCAAACAAACCAAATTAAAAAAAAAAAAAAAAAAAAAAAAAAAAAAAAAAAAAAAAAAAAACCTCACACATCACAATCATCTCAAATTAACAGATTTGCAGAAACTAAGGAGGTGGTGAATTAACCAAAGTAACATGAACTATAAATTTGACCAGTGTTAGTGAATCAATCGTAAAATTAAGGAAAAAGTGGTAACCTTGTTGAGAACAGCACGGGCAAAAGAGGCTTGAAAGGGCATGCAAAAACACATGCTTGATTTAGCTTTAGGCTATCTTTCGAAAGACCTAAGTATTAGCATCTTTTGACACAATGACACCCTGGTCAAACCTGTTAAATAACACAAGTTGGAATATTTTAAGAAGGATCTAATAGTCCAATAATAGGGTATGTATGTATGTCTATTATCATGTCCGGCATGTATTTAGACTTTGAATAACCATTTCTTTTGTAAGCCTTTGTACTTTAGAACCATAATGGAATGTGTTGCCTTTGTACTTCAAACACAGCCTTAAATAAGGTCATACAGAGTTGAATTCGTATATAAGAGGGCCAACTTTTATCTTCCCATACAAAATAGTAATGAGAAAGACAGGACCACACCTACGGGTCAAACAAGTCAAAAACTTTTGTTCATATGAAGCTTTCTAGATATCCGAAAATTCACCCAAATGTAATATTTCATCTAAATCTATTAATAAATAACAAAATAAGAATCTACCAAAAGCTTTCCTTTCGTTCTGCTCGTATCAAACGATGAATCAACAACCCTCGCCACAACATATCTATTACAATTATCATGACAAAAGAACAAATCAGCAAAATAATATATAAAATTCAAATTCAACAACGCAAACCACCAGAAACCTAAAATTTCATTTGTGAACATTCAAAATCAAACCAACGTTTAAGGTTGTATCATGATAAGAGAATTATGTATACAAATCGATGGCCTCCGAGGCGAATCAACAAGATTTATCGAGTATTGAATAAAACAGGCGATAAGATAACTTAATCGAAAATAAAGAAAAAACAAACAAATTACAATAAAAAAACCTCAAAATCTGGTTGAGATGAGTGATAAAGAGAGGAGATTTAGGGTTCTAAGCATAACCACCATCTACACTCGACAACAACCCTAGCCGTCGGCATCATCAGCACCTTTGCAACCATCACTGCAATTCAGACCTAAATCCCTGTCTCAACATCTGAGACCACCGACTCCGTTACAACCGTCGCTCACTCCTCCGACGACGCCACCACCTGCTGAAGTTGTGGAGAAAAAGATTGGGTGTGGCCTTCGTTGTCGCCGTTGATTTATTTGGGGGAGGAGAGGGCTTAAAAAGGGATGGCTGATTTCATTGTACTGTTTGATTCACCAAATTAAATGTGAAGGTCGCGATTAATACACTGATTCAATGGACAGATCGGTTTCAAGTGTAGACTGATTATGAGATTAAATGTGAAAGGCTGGCCATGATGAACATGATTAATGATATCCGTTATATTTCTGAAAGAGGTGATGGCTAAGTGAAAATTCTTGGGGGAGTCAGGGCAGAGATGGAAGAAAATGGAGGAGAGAGGAAAATTACGTCGTGCCTTTTCACCTCCCGTCTTAAAATTTTAGTTGGAAATTACATTTCTATCCTAAGGAAATGTATTATATAGGTCTATATATATATATATATATATATATATATATATATATATATATATATATATATATATATATATATATATATATATATATACTAGTCGTTTACCCGCGCAATGCGGCGGGAAACATATCACTTAGGTTGGTGAGTTTATGGCAATGTACGGGGATGTAGTTTCCGATGTTGTGTGTGACGACGATGGTGGCAGTGTAGCAGAACGTGAGGGTCGGTTGCGGCCTTCTTCAGCGGCGGAGAATCAGCGGTGTGCGGCGATTGGTGGTTATTGTGCGACGGCCGGTTACCGGCTTCAGGAGAAAACAAAGAAAATTGTGTGATTCTAGTTATGTTATGAGGGGTTTTAAAGATGTGGGTAAACCAACGGTTTTGAATGATGAATCGTATCTTCGGTTACAATGAGGCCTTCGGCAGTGGCGAAGCTTACGTTTTTTACCGGGGGGGGGGGGAACGTATATACCCAAAACTTTCTAATACAAATACCCTATCATCTAATTGATAAAAAAGGACAAAAAATTAATTTAAATGCCCAAACACCCAAAACCCTTTTCATACTCGCAGCAGCTTGATGATGCATTTGATTAGATAAGACCGCACCTCTCATTTCTTTACAGAGAACTATCTTAATTAAAAAAAATGGATTAAACTTTAATCATTAAACTGCACACCAGCACCATTTGGCTACACCTAATCAAAATATATGGACTTATTAAGAAGCATGGTTGTTTTGCATATGTAATGCCAATAGCAGACCGTTTGACTTTTGCATCCCCTTTGACCCAAGCTATTGATTAATTGGAGGTTCAGCCTGAATAGGATACTCATTTACTTGAAACTCGAAACCCTGCCTAAATTCGAAGCCACCCGAACCTAAATTAGAGAATACACTTTTATATTGTCGTGAATCTCATCTTTCCTCTTGCGTTGGGTTTTTGTTTGGCTAGATAGGATGCATTTTTTTGAGGTAAACACACCCAAATTCATTTAGAAATGTGGTCAATATACGGAGTGAAAAAAAAATCATGTTTTGTGAAGTGCATCTCATTTCTAGTAATGGATTTTGGTATCTTCTATCAACTTTATCCAATTTGTGATGATTCTCAAGTGGCCCACGAACGCATTCATTATTTTTTTTGAACGGCAAGGTGTCACAATTTTTTGGGTGCGAGACACCCCACACCCCCCCCCCCCCACATTGAGGGAGCCCGTTGCCCCTCTCCGGCCAGACGTGAGTGTCTTAACTGTGACAACCCGAGTTTCCAAGGTCTTTCTTTGACACGTTATTTGTTTACAGTCACACTTTCATAACTTGCTTGCATTGTGATTTGCTTATACTTGATGTATGTTTGGAGCATTAAGCTATAGTGGAATGAAATAATAAACTAAGTACTGTTCGATATATGTATATATTGGTGTCTTAACAATATTAATATTATTATTATATATGTTAAGTATATGACAAAATCACAAGAGTGATTTCGCCCTAACATGCTAGACGAAAACCAGAAGGGTTTTCACCTGATTTCGCGGGCCCAAAGCCCAGTTAGGGCCCAATCCACTTAAGAGTTTATATGCTACGCAAACTGTGCAATCGTGAAATAACAGATCGATCAACAAACCCTACTCCCTTCCTGTTGTGCGACGGCGAAGACCAGACCCCCCCCCCCTTCTTGAGTAGCATCTCATTCGGTCACATCTCTGGTTAGTGGCCTTCTTGAGTACCATCATCATTATATTGAGCCCCCATATTCCATTCTACGAAATTGGTTAGTTTTTTTGAATTTTTTTCTTTTTTTTTTCGTTATTTCGTTTTCGTTGATTGCTAATCGACATTGGTTACGTGTCAGAATCTATTGGGGATCGAATTCCATAAGCCAATAGATAGGAACGGATTTGGGTCAGAAATTGGTTAGAATCTCTGCATTTAGTAATCTTTATTCGAAATTTCAAAATTACTTTTTTGGCAATCATTTATCATTTTATTGTGAAATATTGATTTGTGTCTTATTTTTTAATTTCAGGGTCAACGTGGTTTCCATATTCACCCAATAACAATTTCAATTTGGAAGGTGGCAGGTACTTGGATGGTTATACTTTATCAACTAATCAGTGTTTGTAATAATTTCTAGGGCAGGATACTGGGTTTCCTATGACAGAAAGAGACCATCTAGGTCTCCGAAGAAGAGCAAAACAATTTACTTAAACATCTGGAGAAAAAAGATACGGAATATATGCGCCTTCAGAGGCATAAAATGGGTCATAAAATGGGTGCTGATGATTTTGAGCCTTTAACAATGATAGGAAAAGGTGCATTTGGAGAGGTATATAGTAGTTTCTTTCGTTAACGATATTCAAAAGTCACGTTTACCAACTCTTTTTTGACCAGCCTTGACCTGTTGACCATTTGACTTCTAATGTATTCCACAGGTTAGAATATGTAGGGAGAAGACTACCGGCAATGTGTATGAAATGAAAAAACTTAAAAAAGTCTGAAATGCTTCCGTAGAGGACAGGTGGTAGCTTATATTTATCAAACCGATTATCGTCAAGAGTTTATAAAAAAACGCTTAAAGTTGGTTTGGTTCTTACTTTCTTTGTTTTTAGGTTGAACATGTGAAAGCAGAAACAAATCTACTTGCAGAAGTTGACAGTAATTGCATTGTTAAACTTTATTGTTCATTTCAAGATGAGGAATATCTTTACCTAATAATGGAATATTTTCCTGGTGTAGATATGATGACTTTACGAAAAAAGCGAAAAGATACGTTAACTGAAGAGGAAGCTAGGTTTTATGTCGGAGAAACTGTTTTGGCAATCGAACCATTTACAAACATAACTATATTCCGAGGTTATAACAATTTTCCTTAATTCACTTCATACAAACACGTGACGGTCTTTTTTATCAGAAATGTAATGTTTTTTTAACTTTGACAGGGATATTAAACCAGCTAACTTGCTGCTTGATAAATTCTGGCACATGAAACTATCAGATTTTGGATTATGTAAATTGTTAGATTGCACTAATCTTCAGGAAAAGGATTTCACTGCTGCAAAGAACTTAAGTGGGGCTCTTCAAAGTGACGGACGCCCTGTTGTACCGAGACGCACTCAACAGGAGCAACTCCAGCATTGGCAGAGAAATAGGAGGATGCTGGTATGTTATTTTTGTTTAGAGTAAAATGCCATTTTTTTCGCTGAGGTTTGGCCATTTTTGCGACTTTCATCCAAAGGTTTGTTTTTCTGCATCTAGATCCAAAAGGTTTGAAATATTGCCATTTTTATCTGGCGCGTTAACTCCATCCATTTTTTAACGTTAATTCAGGGGTATTTTCGTCTTTTTGTTAACTTGAAGGGCAATTTGGGTTTTTTCACGTTATGTACAAGTATTTAAAATACCGAACTGTCCTTTAAGTTAACAAAAAAGATGAAAATATCCATGACTTAACGGAAAAAAATGGATGGAGTTAACGAGTCGGATAAAAATGACAAGATTTCAAGCCTTTTGGATCCTGATGCGGAAAAACAAACCTTTGGACGAAAGTCGCAAAACTGATAAAACATTCAAACCTGAGGGACAAAATGGCATTTTACTCTTTTGTTTATTTTTTTTTCTTAAAATGCAATTACATTGAACATTTTAATAATATTTGTTTATTCGACTGTTGGTACGCCTGATTATATTGCCCCCGAAGTTTTGCTGAAGAAAGGATATGGGATGGAATGTGATTGGTTTGTATCTTTTGTGTTAAATAGAAAACTTATTGAGTTATTGGTATATAATTATAATAACCATTAATTGAATTAACTTTTCGGACGTTATGGTGTAAAGTTGTAAAATTAATTTAAATAAAATGAGGTGTCACGTTATTAAGTAGGAAAAAATGGTGGGTTAAAGTTGTCAATTACCAAAAGTTAGAAGTCAATATGTAACTTACTAAAATGAGGGTTGATAGTGTTTAATGTCAAAAGTTTGAGGTTTTGAAGTGAAAAAAACCAAATCTTTTAAAATTAAGTAAAACACTAGGGATTGGAATTGTTATTTGTGAAACTTGAGGGACTTTGTTTGTAGGTGGGATATACAATTTTTATCATTATATCTTTATGTTTATTAATTCCCATCTTTTTAATACAGATAGTGTGAACTGGAGAACTCATTTAAAGTTTCCTGAAGAGGTAAAACTGTCTCCCGAGGCAAAAGATTTAATCTGTAAACTTCTATGCAATGTTGAAAAAAGGCTCGGAACCAAAGGAGCTTATGAAATAAAGGTGTTATGTGCATAAGGGCTTTGTGCAGTTTCGTTTTGCTTTGCTTTTACTACAAAATAATTGAATAAATAAAAAATATGGTCAATGTTTATACAGGTACATCCATGGTTCAAGGGTATAGAATGGGAAGAGTTGTATCAAATGGAAGCTGTGCTTATTCAGCACCCATTTTAACAAATCAAATACTTAAGCCCATTAGCTAGGGTATGGATGATTGGTGAAAAAGTGTTGGAAAATGAAGACGAGTAGATAACCCTGTCTTTTATATTAGATAAGAAGTCAAATTAATAGCGTAGGGAAAGTAATATTTTAGATTGTATCAACTAACAATATATACTAAGTGCTTATTTTATTGTTTTGCCTCGGTGTTTTGTGTGATTTATATGAGAAGCCACATCAAAGAACGTTTTGAGATATGATTTTAGGTGACAAAATGTGAAATTCTCGGACGATTTATTCACTGGTTTCTTATTTTCAATTTCTTCAAAATGTAAAAGCTCATGGATTGGTTGATCCCGTAAATAGTTTTCCATTGGAATGCGTTATCAGAAGAGTTTTTAGAAGTTCACAAGCAGATGTATGTATGCTACTGTGCCCCATTGATACGTAAGTGAAGTTGCAATTGAACATAAGAAACAGTTAAAATTTTGTTGTAATATGTTTTAGATGATTACTTATTTAGTTATTTGTATGTGTCGCATCTCCAGGCCTGTTCAGATACTAAATAACACAAACTTTGAAGGATGGTCAACTGTATGTATTTTGATGTTTTTATATTTGATAAGTATTTTAAAATTTTCAGATGTTGTTAATGTTTAGTTAATATACCTTATTCGTCATGGATTATTCATTCTTTTAAATATTTATACAACTGTGTTTAATAAAATTTAAATATCCAACCCGTGAGTGGCCAAAACCTCAGGTATGTTCAGATACTAAATAAAGTGCAAACTTAGGGTTTAAAATATGTAAGAACTGATCTGAATTCAAATAAATTAAAATCATGTACGTTGTCTTATGTTCATGTCCTTCCATTGATTTATATTTTGTTAACTCTAGAGAGTAGCATATGATTTCTTTAAAGTTGGATGCATTACCTCCACTGGTGAGTTCCTTATCCTTACATAAATTTTTATATTTTAGCTTCTTTTGTTCGTAACTTATAATACATTAAGCAAGGGTATCACTTTTCCTAGCGCCTAGGTTATGATAATAATTGATTATACATTTGTATTATTACATACCTGTTTTTCACACACATGGTCAATTGTACGTAGTTTTATCGAGGGTTACAAGACGAGATGGAATCAAGCAACTAATACTTGACAACGAAGGCAGACCTACAAATAAAACAATGAATGTTGTATATAAAGAGATCTTCAATGAGTTGTGAATTTTTTATGGTTTTCATGTATTTCCGTTATTTCACATACTTTCTATGATTTATGTAAATATTTGAATGTACATGTAATAAATTATTTACGTATTAAAGTATAATTTTTTTTGTTGTGTAGCCACCCGTGTATTACACGGGTACTTAGACTAGTGTTAAGTATATGACAAAATCACAAGAGTGATTTCACCCTAACATGCTAGACGAAAACCAGAAGGGTTTTCACCTGATTTCGCCGGCCCAAAGCCCAGTTAGGGCCCAATCCACTTAAGAGTTTATATGCTACGCAAACTGTGCAATCGTGAAATAACGGATCGATCAACAAACCCTACTCCCTTCCTGTTGTGCGACGGCGAAGACCAGAACCCCCCCCCCCTTCTTGAGTAGCATCTCATTCGGTCACATCTCTGGTTAGTGGCCTTTATCTTTTGGTATACGTGATCGCAGGATATTGTTATAGGTGTTGTTAAAAGAGATTAATGATTATTATTTAGTGGTAATATGTGAATTCGGTTGGTATGAAAACTCATGCTAGTAATCTGCTTGTTGTTTGCGTAAAGGCCAAGGAGTATTGTTTATTATTTATTTGCATGTGAAGTCTTGATATTTCAACCAAGTGATAAGGATCACTGCAGAATTGTCGGCCAGTGTGTGTATGTTGCATGGGAATCTTATGTAATGTTAAAAGTCCATTATTTGTTGAATATGTTAATAATCGATTGGCATGCTGATGACTAGTAGGGTTACTTAGGTTTGTGATTATATGTAGTGCAATATAAATCATTGGTCTAGGGTTGAATGACATGTTAATGGGGGGTGTTGTTTATATAAATGATAATTGCAAGATCATATGCTGTGTGATAATTAGATAATAGGAAACTGTTGGCATGCATGAATGGAATATGGGGGCTCAATATAATGATGATGGTTTGTCTGATGTGCATATGTTGTGATAAGAGTTGATAGCTATGAATAAGACAATGGTGGTCATGTGATAGTTCCAAGTATTATATGAATTAATAAATTGTGACTTTCATAAATTATGGATTCTTGAAACGATAGATTGTTATGTTCATGATTATAAAAACTGGTTAGATAGAATACGTATGCGATAGGATTCCTTCGATGCGTTGTGACGACTAAATTGTTAAAATGGGTCAACTATAAATGGTTTGAGCTATATTTTCTTGCATTTGACAAATTAATGATAAGGTGAAACATTTCGTGTACGGCCCTAACTTGTAATGCGAATGCGTATCGGTATGAATATTTGCTAAGGCTTGTGTGATAATATGAACTATATTGGTTATGACTTGTATTACGTGTACATAAGATTGTAAGTCACATGATTGTGAAACTAATGGTTACTGGTAAACCATGATAGGAGGTATTGATCAATTGTAAATCGACTGTAAAACAAGTAATGTAACCTACCGAGCAAACCAAGGTGAGTTCACACTTTCTACAAAGCATGGGATTCCCAGGGGTTGGGAATGGGTTAAGGAACATGGATTCCTCGTCCTTCTTGGGTAGGACAGTACAGGTTCAGGAATATAATTCCTCGTCCTCTTGGACAGTTAACTTTCACTAGACCAAAACTCTATCACCAAGTCCCTCCTTTTTATATCGACTTAATCGCCGGGCGAATGGCGAGCGGGTCATTAGTTAGATAGCGCTATTTAGGTTTGACAAGCCTCACACCGTGCCGCAGAGGACCGGCGTGAACTAATGGATCTGGGCACGTCAATGATGATAGACATTGACAGTTCAGGGCACATAAACATGACTACAGTCAGCGGTCGATATGGTAACGAGTCTAGTAGTATATACATGGGGTAGCCCCCACGGCCGAAAAGCCAGATAACCAAACATGGGGTAGCCCCCACGGCTGAATAGCCAGAGTAAACGGGATTTAAACAGAACACGTTTTCAACTATGGGGTAACCCCCACGGCAGGACGCCATCTAAAGGAAACTGTTTTTGGAACAACTTAAAACAAACACCCAACTGTGAACTCGCTCAACATTATTGTTGACTCGTTTTGCAGGTCAATAGGTTTAGCAGGAGCTTGCATGGGGAAGAGTCGTTGTGGAGCATGGACATTGAGTTTTCATGATAAACTTAAACATTAATTACTTATGCCTTGGTTTTAGACATTATGCTTCCGCTTGCAACTTAAACTATGTTTTGTTTGGACACCAATTGTATTGTGTTGGATTTTATTATTACTTACATGCTTGTTCAATATGATTGGTGGCTTGATCCTGGTCAGTCACGCCTCCAAGCGTGATACTCCGCAGGTGGATTTTGGGGGTGTGACAGATTGGTATCAGAGCCATTGGTTATAGTGAACTTGGTTCTAATAAGGGAAAAAGTTTTTGTTAAAACCAGACTATAACCTGAACAGAGCTTAACGATCCACAACGACGCTTCGCTGCACGTGCAAGACTCGACATTCTAGGTGATATGGTTTATGTTTTATTGCCTACTTGTTAGTTACATAGAACTTTGCTCATGGTATGCTTAGATAAACGTAACAACTATTGATTGAAAACACATGTGTGCTTACTCTCTTCTGTCATCGCACTTTCGCGAACCTTTCTCACTCATATTCCCTTCGATGTGAAGATCATGAGTGTACGTGTGAACCTAACTCAAGCCCAGTTGACGGCTCTTATCAACGAACAAGTTACGGCAGCACTCGCAGCCGCTCAGGCAGGAGGTATAACCTGCTATTCCGAACCTATCCTAGGATGTTAGATCCTACTCTCATGACCCAACTCTCGCGCTTAACCCAGTCTTTTCTTCCACGCGTAACAAGATCAGAATGCTCAGCCACCTGTATGCATATTCAAGACGTTCATGGACTGTCGTCCTAATACTTTCAGTGGCACTGAAGGAGCCGTTAGACTCCTCCATTAGTTTGAAAAGCTCGAGTCTATCTTCGAAATGTGTGAATGCCTTGAGGCTCGTAGGGTGAAGTACGCTACTGGTACTCTCGAAGGCACGACGTTAACTTGGTGGAACGCGCAAGATCAGATGCTGGGGCTGGCGGCTGCTAATGCCACCCCATGGAATGATTTTAAGGAACTGATCAAACGTGAATACTGTAGTCATGATGACATCCACAAGCTGGAAGTGGAGTTCTTTAACCTGAAGATGATGGGGTCAGAGATTGAAGCGTACACGAAACGATCCAACGAACTGGCAGTGTTATGTCCAACTATGGTGGATCATCCCATCAAACGTATCGAGCTGTATCTCAGGGGTCTTGTACCAGAAATTCAAAGCCATGTGACTTCGGCTAACTTTGCTACCATCCAGGATGTTACTCGTCTTGCGCATCGTCTCACAGACCAGGCAGTGGAACATAACAAGCTGCCTAAACGTATTGGTGCTACTGCTACTACTACTTCTGCTATTCCTAGTGACAATAAACGAAAGTGGGATGGAACCTCCAGCAAGGGTTTGACTTCAGTTCAGTCCCAGGAACAACAGCGAAAGATCGATGACTACCAGAGTCCTGGTCAGTAGTCTTCTGGTAGTCAAGGGCAGGGTGGATATCGAGGAAATCACCCAAAGTGCAATAGATGCAACAGACACCACAGTGGTCAGTGCAACAAGGGTCGTTGTCAGAGGTGTCTCAAGATGGGGCATGAAGCCAAAGATTGTAGAAGCTCACGTCCTGCAAACCAGAACCGACAACAGCAGCCACAAGCTCCACAGAATCAGCAGCAACAGCAGGGTAACAAGGGATGCTATCAGTGTGGTGCTGAAGGTCACTTCAAGAGACACTGCCCATAGTTGAACCAGAACCAGAATCAGAACCACAACCAAGGAAACGGGAACAATAGTGGAGACAACAACGGGGGTAATAACGACGGCAATGGTGCCAGGGGTCGAGTGTTCGTGATTGGTCAGGATGATGCTAGGAATGACCCCAACGTTGTGATGGTTTTGACATCGTTATTGGTATGGATTGGTTACCTAGACATCGAGCAGAGATTCTTTGCAAAGAAAAGATCGCCCGCATTCCTCGTGCTGGTTAAGAACCTTTGGTAATTCAGGGTGACAAGCTCCTGGAGCAGCACCCATAGCTCGAGCACCTTATCGCTTAGCTCCAACCGAACTGGAAGAACTGTCCAAGCAATTGCAAGAACTCTTGGAAAAGGGTTTCATTCATCCTAGCTCATCGCCCTGGGGAGCTCCCGTATTGTTTGTGAAGAAGAAAGACGGTACCTTCCGTATGTGCATAGATTACCGCGAACTAAACAAGGTGACCGTAAAGAATCGCTATCCTCTTCCACGCATTGACGACTTGTACGACCAGCTGCAAGGGTCGAGCTACTATTCAAGGATTGATCTGAGGTCAGGCTACCATCAACTGAGAGTCCGGGACGAGGACGTCTCCAAAACAGCATTCAGAACACGCTACGGCCATTACGAGTTTCTGGTCATGCCATTCGGGTTGACAAACGCGCCTGCAGTCTTCATGGATCTTATGAACAGAGTGTGCAAGCCTTACTTGGATAATTTTGTGATTGTATTCATCGACGACATTCTGATCTACTCTAGGAGTCGGGAGGAACACGAGCAGCATTTACGACTCATTTTGGAACTCCTTCGAACAGAACAGTTGTACGCCAAGTTTTCAAAATGCGACTTCTGGCTTCGTGAAGTCCACTTTCTAGGCCACGTGGTAAACAAATATGGGATTCATGTTGATCCATCCAAGGTAGAATCGATCAGGAACTGGCCTGCACCTCGCACACCAACGGAAATCCGCCAATTCTTGGGTTTGGCAGGCTATTACAGAAGGTTCATCAAAGACTTCTCCAAGATTACGCAACCTCTCACCTCATTAACTCAGAAATGCGTTGTCTATCGATGGGGTAATACACAGGAATCAGCGTTCCAACATTTAAAGGATAGACTTTGTAGCGCACCTATTCTCTCATTGCCAGAGGGCACAGACGATTTTGTGGTCTATTGCGACGCATCCATTCAGGGTCTTGGATGTGTGTTGATGCAACGTGACAAGGTCATAGCCTACGCCTCACGCCAACTTAAAGTTCATGAAAGGAACTACACTACACACGATTTGGAGCTGGGAGCTGTATTTTCGCACTCAAGATATGGAGACATTACCTGTACGGTACCAGGTGCACCATTTATACCGATCACAGGAGTCTCGAGCATATCTTCAAACAGAAGGAATTGAACATGCGACAACGTCGATGGGTCGAGCTACTAAATGATTACGAATGTACCATCAAGTACCATCCAGGCAAAGCAAATGTTGTGGCAGATACTCTCAGTCGAAAAGATACCACACCTAGGCGTGTGCGAGCACTACAACTCACCATCCAGTCTAGTCTTCCTGCACAGATACGAGATGCTCAGGTAGAAGCATTGAAACCAGAAAACGTCAAGGCTGAAGCCCTACGTGGCTCAAGACAATGGTTAGAACAAAAGGAAGATGGTACCTATTATGTAACAGGACGCATCTGGGTCCCACACTATGGAAACTTACGCGAGCTTGTGATGGATGAAGCGCATAAGTCTCGCTACTCAGTACATCCTGGTTCAGATAAGATGTACCATGATCTCAGAACTACGTATTGGTGGCCTAGCATGAAAGCTCACATAGCAACTTACGTTAGCAAATGTTTGACTTGTGCGAGAGTCAAGACCGAATACCAGAAACCATCAGGCCTACTCCAACAACCATAGATACTACAATGGAAATGGGAGCAAATTTCCATGGATTTTGTTACCGGCCTACCTAGATCTCAACGTGGAAATGATACTATTTGGGTGATCGTGGATCGACTCACAAAGTCTGCACACTTCTTGGCTATCAAGGAAACGGATAAGTTCTCCACTTTAGCAGACGTTTATTGGTAAGGAAGTGGTTTCGAGGCACGGGGTGCCGACCTCTATTATCTCTGATCGTGATGCACGATTTACTTCAGAACTGTGGCAGGCAATGCATAAATCTTTTGGCTCTCGATTAGACATGAGCACCGCTTACCATCCACAAACAGATGGGCAGTCTGAACGCACCATCCAAACTCTAGAAGACATGCTTCGTGCATGTGTAATCGATTTCGGCAACGGCTG
The DNA here is from genome assembly GCA_030545235.1 of Helianthus tuberosus. NCBI lineage: Eukaryota > Viridiplantae > Streptophyta > Magnoliopsida > Asterales > Asteraceae > Helianthus > Helianthus tuberosus. Next base: position 37,388 of record JARYGA010032416.1, on the reverse strand, counting down.
GGAAAAACATCTCCCGTTAGTGGAGTTTTCGTATAACAACAGTTACCACACAAGCATTCAAGACGCTCCATTTGAGGCATTGTACGGGCGTAAATGCCGATCACCTCTTTGTTGGGCAGAGGTGGGTGATAGTCAGATCACAGGTCCAGAACTGATAGTAGACGCAACGGAAAGGATTGCACAGATACGACAACGCATGGCGGCAGCTCGCGACTGTCAAAAAGCCTACGCAGACAAGCGTAGAAAACCTCTAGAATTCCTGGTCGGGGACCGGGTTCTACTCAAAGTCTCACCCTGGAAGGGTGTGGTTCGTTTTGGCAAAAGGGGCAAACTCAATCCGCGTTATGTCGGACCATTCGAAATCATTGAGAAAATAGGCAGGGTGGCCTACAAACTAAACCTACCAACAGAACTCAGTGCAGTTCACAACTTTTTTCACGTGTCGAATCTGAAAAAGTGTCTGTCAGATGAGACCCTCATAGTTCCTTTGAAGGAGCTCACTATCGACGATCAGTTGCGATTCGTCGAGGAACCAGTTGAAATCACGGACCGGGATGTTAAGGTCCTCAAGCACACCAGAATACCTCTTGTTCGAGTTCGTTGGAACTCCCGTCGTGGCCCAGAGTTTACCTGGGAACGAGAAGATCAAATGAAACTCAAATATCCCCAGTTGTTCGGAAACAGTGCAACCACTACTGAGGCTGAAGCTACTACAGAATTTCGGGACGAAATTCCAAATCAACGGGGGGATGATGTGACACCCCAGGAAAACCAGTAAACTACACAACACAACTAACTTACTCAGTAACCACGTGCTAAATTTTGGGATGAAATTTCTTTCAAGTTGGGGATAATGTGACAACCCGAGTTTCCAAGGTCTTTCTTTGACACGTTATTTGTTTACAGTCACACTTTCATAACTTGCTTGCATTGTGATTTGCTTATACTTGATGTATGTTTGGAGCATTAAGCAATAGTGGAATGAAATAATAAACTAAGTACTGTTCGATATATGTATATATTGGTGTCTTAACAATATTAATATTATTATTATATATGTTAAGTATATGACAAAATCACAAGAGTGATTTCGCCCTAACATGCTAGACGAAAACCAGAAGGGTTTTCACCTGATTTCGCCGGCCCAAAGCCCAGTTAGGGCCCAATCCACTTAAGAGTTTATATGCTACGCAAACTGTGCAATCGTGAAATAACGGATCGATTAACAAACCCTACTCCCTTCCTGTTGTGCGACGGCGAAGACTAGAACCCCCCCCCCCCTTCTTGAGTAGCATCTCATTCGGTCACATCTCTGGTTAGTGGCCTTTATCTTTTGGTATACGTGATCGCAGGATATTGTTATAGGTGTTGTTAAAAGAGATTAATGATTATTATTTAGTGGTAATATGTGAATTCGGTTGGTATGAAAACTCGTGCTAATAATCTGCTTGTTGTTTGCGTAAAGGCCAAGGAGTATTGTTTATTATTTATTTGCATGTGAAGTCTTGATATTTCAACCAAGTGATAAGGATCACTGATGAATTGTCGGCCAGTATGTGTATGTTGCATGGGAATCTTATGTAATGTTAAAAGTCCATTATTTGTTGAATATGTTAATAATCGATTGGCATGCTGATGACTAGTAGGGTTACTTAGGTTTGTGATTATATGTAGTGCAATATAAATCATTGGTCTAGGGTTGAATGACATGTTAATGAGGGGTGTTGTTTATATAAACGATAATTGCAAGATCATATGCTGTGTGATAATTAGATAATAGGAAACTGTTGGCATGCATGAATGGAATATGGGGGCTCAATATAATGATGATGGTTTGTCTGATGTGCATATGTTGTGATAAGAGTTGATAGCTATGAATAAGACAATGGTGGTCATGTGATAGTTCCAAGTATTATATGAATTAATAAATTGTGACTCATGATCTGGTCATTCTCGGCCATGTGTGAAGTGTTTTGCTTGTTTGGTAATTAATCTAGGATTTTATTTAGAAATCCTGTTTTATATACATAATCGTTTGGAACTTGGACGTGCATGATGATAAGGCTTTGATAAATTATGGATTCTTGAAACGATAGATTGTTATGTTCATGATTATAAAAATTGGTTAGATAGAATACGTATGCGATAGGATTCCTTCGATGCGTTGTGACGACTAAACTGTTAATGGGTCAACTATAAACAGTTTGAGCTACATTTTCTTGCATTTGACAAATTAACGACTAAACTGTTAATGGGTCAACTAGAAACATTTCGTGTACGGCCCTAACTTGTAATGCGAATGCGTGTCGGTATGAATATTTGCTAAGGCTTGTGTTATAATATGAACTATATTGGTTATGACTTGTATTACGTGTACATAAGATTGTAAGTTACGTGATTGTGAAACTAATTGTTACTGCTAAACCATGATAGGAGGTATTGATCAATTGTAAATCGACTGTAAAACAAGTAATGTAACCTACCGAGCAAACCAAGGTGAGTTCACACTTTCTACAAAGCATGGGATTCCCAGGGGTTGGGAATGGGTTAAAGAACATGGATTCCTCGTCCTTCTTGGGTAGGACAGTACAGGTTCAGGAATATAATTCCTCGTCCTCTTGGACAGTTAACTTTCACTAGACCAAAACTCTATCACGAAGTCCCTCCTTTTTATATCGACTTAATCGCCGGGCGAATGGCGAGCGGGTCATTAGTTAGATAGCGCTATTTAGGTTTGACAAGCCTCACACCGTGCCACAGGGGACGGGCGTGAACTAATGGATCTGGGCACGTCAATGATGATAGACATTGACAGTTCAGGGCACATAAACATGACTACAGTCAGCTGTCGATATGGTAACGAGTCTAGTAGTATATACATGGGGTAGCCCCCACGGCCGAAAAGCCAGATAACCAAACATGGGGTAGCCCCCACGGCTGAATAGCCAGAGTAAACGGGATTTAAACAGAACACGTTTTCAACTATGGGGTAACCCCAACGGCAAGACGCCAGTTAAAGGAAACTGTTTTTGGAACAACTTAAAACAAACACCCAACTGTGAACTCGCTCAACATTATTGTTGACTCGTTACTACATGCTTTGCAGGTCAATAGGTTTAGCAGGAGCTTGCATGGGGAAGAGTCGTTGTGGAGCATGGACATTGAGTGTTCATGATAAACTTAAACATTAATTACTTATGCCTTGGTTTTAGACATTATGCTTCCGCTTGCAACTTAAACTATGTTTTGTTTGGACACCAATTGTATTGTGTTGGATTTTATTATTACTTACATGCTTGTTCAATATGATTGGTGGCTTGATCCTGGTCAGTCACGCCTCCAAGCGGTGATACTCCGCAGGTGGATTTTGGGGGTGTGACTAACCGTGCCCGAGCTGGCATCAGAGAGTGACCGGCATCCAGGGAAAATGACTCCACAGGTACCTCGCCCTGGATCAGGGCTTGATGAGTTGAGAGCCGCCACAGAGGGGAATAAACCGCCTCAAGTGGGGATCGAACTCGGGTACCATGGGTAAAAACCCGGGTGCATCAACCAGTTGGACTGGCATCATTTGCTAAACGCATTCATTATTAAAGTACGTGAGCTACGACATTTATTTCATTGCGTTATGGTCGTTGACAACAACCGTATAGACTCAATTATATATAGACCGTGACTACTCGCTTCTTAAGAGACAAATTTGAAGTTAAAAATCAAATCGATCCCTTCATTAAGATTCCTTCAAAATTGTAACAATTTACTTGGACTCATTTAACGACTTTTATATAATATTATCACTTACATGTAGTCATTTAAATTTAAAAAAAAGTTAAAATTTTGTAATATTATCAATCACATATAGTCATAGAGGTATTGTGAATAAAAAAATATAATTAGAATAAATGCACTAACATAAATTTAAAAGAAATATATTAGAATTATGTATCGGGTATAGCCCGGTATAATTGATTCCGGTTTCGGGTATTAATCGGGTATAATCGGTTCCGATTCCGGTTCCAGGTATTGAGATCAAAATGCATACTCTATCTACTCTACGGGTAGGGTCGGTTCCGGGTATTAAAAAAACCAGTTCCGGTTCCAGGTACAATATTTTTGTACACCTCTATCTTGGAGAATAATCCAAAGATACTAATTAACACACGTTTTAAATAATAATGAAACATTACTACATTAATATAAATGAACAGTAACTAAAACTAAAACTATCATACACTAACCAAATGTTCAACATGAAGCTTACGTTGATTTTCCACACCACAAACAACCAACTAATGACGATGGTGTTCGCATTCCACTGGCACCGATGGAAACCGACCGGTGTCACTACAGTAGTCATAAATCATATGGTTTGCTCGCACCCAAATCAACTGGTGGCTTTGATGCACATTTAACTCGGACAACACTGGTTGATCCCACCAACCACCGTTGTTGGCACATCGCTTTGCATTATCGGAATCTGCAGTCGTCACGGGACACTCGCACCCCTTGTGTGGCCTAGTCGTCCACGTTCCAAATCGAGCTGTAAACACCCATTGCTTAATATTGTGCTTCAAGATTTGTACACAAAGTGTGTTTGTAATTTTGTGTGTGTGTTTTGGATAAGAAACTTACACAACTTGACGCTGGTTCCATAGAATAAAGTATGGAAGTCCTTTGTTGGGTCAAACCACAGGTTCAACCTCTGTTCCCTATTACCCTGCATATGTGAGATTAAATATATTATTGTTATAATATTTAATCTTGTAGCCATTATAATCATTTATATTATATAGATCAAAATATATTAATAACCTATTAATAATTAGTTGGTAATTGTTGATGGACCATATTACCCTATTAACTAATTAGGTTTCCTCTTAGGTGTATATATAAGGAGATTATTAGAGAGTTTAAGGGTTAGACAATTACAAAATACACACAACCCTAATAACATCACTTTCGGCTCTCTCTCCATAACCGATTCCTTCCCTAGTTTCGGTTCATCACCATCATAATCTTACACCCTAAGGAGGAACCAAATCATCCTGACAAGTATGTCAAACTCAATAGCTGCATCTCTGACTGGATTCTCTGCTGGCCTGTCTGCTGTAACAGGTATGTTATTCATGTTTTCCATTATGTTTAAACAGAACTGATCAACATGTGGTATCAGAGCATATGTTGATAAATCAGTTCTGTTTTCGTATCCATTAATTCTAGGATTGAAATTTGGAAAACAGAAAATTTTTAAAGCCATATAAATCACAGCCGGTTTTGAGTCCTTTAACAATGTCCCGAATCACTGTTTTCGAAAAGAAATTTTAATAATTGACTCGAAATCATAATGGGTAAAACTTACTGTTCCGAAATCCATTACAAAACCATTAAAATTTAGGTTTCAGGTTTCCAGAATTATGTTTTATTTTTTAGGGTTCATCACTTGTTCTAAGAAAACTCGAAAATTCCTTAAGTTTTGGAATATAATTTAGATTAGTGGGTGTTTTTACTGTTTTTTATCTGAATTTTATCTTTTAAAACTTCGAAAACTGTTAATAGATAATCAGTTATAATTTTTGAAATCTTTTGATAAGTTTAGATCAGCAATAAAACAGGAAAAATTATCCCACAATCCCTAAAATTTCGAGCTTTCAGTTATTATCACAATAACAGCTGTTAACAGTGGACTCGAGACCATCAGATCTCGACTCGAGACCACAAGGTCTCGACTCGTAATCATAAGGGTCCTTAAATCTTTACAACTCGAGACAAAGGTCTCGACTCGAGACCATAAAGTTTCAACTCGAGACCACTGAGGTATCGACTAAGGGTTTCAATCTTCACAACTCGAGACTGTGGTTGCGACTCGAGACCTCATTATGAGTCGAGATCTCATAAAATGCAGTAGTCGAGACCATGGTTCCGAATCGAAACAACAAGGTTGCGACTCAAGACCTCATAACTGACTCGAGATCTCATAACTCAGTCGAGACCTGACTCGAAACCTCATTATTTTAGGCTGTTTCATGTGAACTAACAGGTGGTTTGCTATTAAATACTTGGTTTTGTAAACACTTAATTAACTAATCAGAATCAGATAATTTTTACAAAACCAAAATAGCTTAACTTGAATGAGCTTCTGATGTATCATTTCTGGCCAAAGCTGATTTAATACATCTATTTATTGTTCAAGTATTATAGAAGCTATGTTGAGTATGCATTACAAACGTGAAATGCCTTAATTTCTGGCCAAAGCTGATTTAATTCATTCATGTCTAGCATACTTGACAAGTGCATAACTAAAGTGATTGTCTCATTTCTGGCCAAAGCTGATTTGTCACGATTACTTTGCACACATACTTAAATGATTACACTTCTGGCCAAAGCTAATTTGTCTTCGTTTAAGTAGAATTTTAACTAAGTCTATTATTTTGATGTTAGTAATTGACAATATCACAGATCATAATTAAAATGGTCATTAGCCTGCCTTAGTATAACATGCCCTTAGATCACATTAGGACTTCTTTCTTAGTATCATAAATTGCTCATCTTATTTCCACTATCAGCACCAAATTGCGGGATTCCACCTTTGACTGGTGATAACTTTGCTGAATGGAAGGATGCCCTCATGCTTACACTTGGATTGCAGGATTTTGATTATGCTATTAGAGAGAATAAGCCAGCGGACCTTACTACTCAAAGTACTGCTGCTGAGCAGATAGTTCATGAAAAATGGACTAGGTGTAACCGCATGTCTCTCATGTTCATGAAGTAGTCCATTCATAGTGCAATTAGAGGAGCTATTCCTGATTCTGAGGATGCTAAAACCTATCTGGCTTCTGTGGAGGCTCAATTCAAAGGGACATCAAAAGCACACGCTAGCACTCTTATCCTCAAGCTGGTGACGACTACGTATGATGGGAGGAGCGGCATTCGCGAACACATCATGATGATGCATGACATGGCCAATAAGCTGAAAGGGCTAGAGATGCAAATCAGTGTTGGTTTTCTTGTTCACTTCATCATCACTTCGCTTCCTTCGTCCTATGAAGCATTCAAGATCAATTACAACACTCAGAAGGACAAATGGACGATGAGTGAGCTGGTCGCTATGTGCGTACGGAAGGAAGAGCGTATGAAGATGGATCGCACTACTGATGTTGCTAACTTCACCACCTCCAACTCTAAGAAGAGGAAGAACAATCATCACAGAAAGGATGCTTCCAAAGTCCAAAAGCCAAATCCTAATACAAGTGCACCTTCCAGCTCTAAGAACTCCTTAGGCAAACCCTACTGCAAGTTCTGTAAGAAAACAGGACATAAGCAAAAGGAATGCCCTGACTTCAAGGAGTGGCTGGCTAAGAAAGGTAATGATTTTTTCATGATACTTGATTCCTTTAATTTAAATGTTCTTGCTAATTCTTGGTGTTTTGATTCTGGTTCTATGGTTCATGTAACCAACTCTACTCAGGGATTCCTTTCAATCCGGAAGCTGGGAAGAAACCAAAGAACACTTAAAGTTGGGGATGATCGGGAATTAGAAGTGAAGGCCATAGGAACATTACAATTATTTTTGAAAACTAGTTTATGTATTAAACTTTATGATACCTTATATGTTCCTGAGGTAACTCGAAACCTTATATCAGGACCAAAGTTAGACATGGACGGTTTTGTTGTTTCCCATGGTCATCGCAAACTCTCTATTCTCTATGATTCCGTTGTTTATGGTACTGGCATTCTGGATGGTGGTCTCTATAGATTAGAACTAGATGATAATTTTTCCAAATCTTTGTTGTCATATAATATTAATGAATCACTCACAAAGATGAAACAGATTCGAGACTTAGAGACTTCATCTATGTTGTGGCATCAACGTTTAGGCCACATCTTAAGAGAACGATTAAATCGTCTCGTAAAGGATGAAGTCTTACCTCCTCTCGATTTCACTGATTTTGGAACATGTGTCAAATGTCTTAAAGGCTTAGCGAATAAGAAAGGTGCCACTAGGAGCTCTAATCTATTAGAACTCATTCATACTGACATTAGTGGTCCCTACCAAATCGCTGGCATAACAGGACATACTTCATTTATCACTTTCATTGATGATTATTCTCGTTACATGTACTTGTATCTTATTAAGGAAAAGTCTGAATCTCTTACAACTTTTAAAGATTATAAAGCTGAAGTTGAAAAGCAATTAGATCGTCAGATTAAAGTTGTGAGATCAGATAGAGGCGGTGAATATAATGGAAGACATACTGATGTGGGTCAAGCTCCTGGTCCATTTTATGAGTTTTGTAAGGGCCAGGGGATTGTGAACCAATACACCATGCCTGGTACACCTCAGCAGAACGGTGTCGCTAAACGAAGAAATTGTACCCTTATGAACATGGTGCGCAGTATGTTAGCTAACACTAATTTACCATTATTCCTCTGGACTGAAGCGTTAAAAGCAGCTGTTCACATACTCAATAGAGTTCCTTCTAAGTCTGTCACTAAAACTCCTTATGAACTTTGGACAGGAAGGAAACCGAGTCTTAAATATATGAAAGTATGGGGTTGCATTGCTGAAGCAAAACTCTATAATCCTTTCCTAAGGAAACTTGACCCTAAAACAGTTACCTGTTTCTTTATCGGGTATCCTGATCATTCGAAGGGTTATCGTTTCTATTGTCCTTCCCATGTCCCCCGTATTGTTGAAACCAAGCGTGTTGCGTTCCTGGAGGATTTCAAGGTTAGTGGGAGCAGTACCAACCCTTACGAAGAATTGCAAGAAGTACAAGACGCGGGGGGGGGGGGGGGAGAGACTCGTCGCTTACCATTACTCCGTTTACTCCTCTTGTACCCAATGCAACAACTGCACCTGAAGCTACTGCACAAATTCCATCTCCACAATCAGAACCCATTATACCTCATAACGAAGGCAAATCAAACGCTCAAAACCAAGACAACGCTGAACCCGATAATCAACTCAGGAGGTCATCTAGGCAAAGAAGGCCTACTAATTGGGATGATTATGTTACCTACTTGATTGAAATGGATGCTAGAAAGCTCAATGATCCTATCTCTTATAATGAAGCCATTAGTAGTGATCAGTCTTCTGAATGGAATAAAGCGATGATTGATGAGCTTGAATCCATGAAGAAAAATGACGTTTGGGATTTGGTAGAATTACCCAACGGTGTTAAACCTGTAGGATGTAAATGGGTGTTCAAAACAAAACTGGATCCGAATAGGAACGTTGAACGCTATAAAGCGAGATTGGTTGCAAAGGGCTACACTCAGAAAGAGGAAATTGATTATCAAGAGATATTTTCACCTGTCTCTCGTAAAGATACATTAAGGATCGTTATGGCCCTAGTAGCTCATTTTGATTTAGAGCTGCATCAGATGGACGTTAAAACTGTTTTTCTTAACGGAGATTTAGATGAAGATGTTTACATGAAACAACCTGAAGGCTTTAAACCTAATGGTCAGGAGCATCTAGTCTGTAAGTTGAAGAAATGCATTTATGGGTTAAAACAAGCATCACGTCAATGGTACCTTAAGTTTGATGAAGTCATGAAGAGACAAGGTTTTAAGAAGAATCAAGTGGATCAATGCACCTACCTTAAGATGAGTGGGAGTAATTTTACTATACTTGTCCTTTACGTAGATGATATTATATTGGCAAGTAATAGTTTAGATATGTTGCATGAGTCGAAGCGGTTACTCTCGCATAACTTCGACATGAAGGATCTCGGAGATGCTTCTTACATCATTGGCATCGAAATTCACCGAGATAGACAAAAAGGGATCTTAGGATTGTCTCAAAATACTTACATAGATCGTGTCCTTACACGTTACAACATGCAACAGTGCAAACCCTCAGTCGCTCCAGTAGTTAAGGGAGATGTTTTCGGTTCATTCCAGTGTCCGACAACAGTGCAAACCTTACGCGTCAGTAGTCGGGAGCCTGATGTATGCTCAAGTCTGTACTCGCCCAGATATCACTTATATTGCTGGAATGCTAGGTCGTTATCAGACTAATCCTGGCCTAGATCACTGGAAAGTAGCTAAGAAGGTCCTTAGATATCTGCAAGACGAAAGACTATAAACTGAATTATAGAAGAATTGATCACTTAGAAGTGGTAGGTTATTCTGATTTTGACTTTTCCAAATGCAAAGATGACAAGAAATCCACTTCGGGCTATATCTTTATGTTAGCAGACGGACCTATCTTATGGAAGAGTCATAAACAACAGTTAACTATAACTTCCACAATGATGGCAGAATACATTGTTGTTTACAACGCGACCTGTCATGGAATGTTGCTTAGAAATCTGATCACTGGACTCAAAATCGTTAATTCCATTTCTAGACCATTGAAGCTTTACTGTGATAACTCAGCTGCTGTTAGTTTCTCGAATAGTAACAGTTCGACTGGAGCTGGTTTATATCTCGATACAAAATATTTGTTCGTATGTGAACGAGTTGAGGAAAATAATCTTTTTATTGAGTATATTAGTACTAAAGATATGCTTGGGGATCCGATGACTAAAGGTCTCCCACCTAAAGTTTTCGAAGAACATGTATCGAATATGGGACTTACTAAAGACCTTATTTAATGGCATATTGTACTAGCTTATGTTTTAATTAATAAAATTTTCTCAGTTTGATTTTGTATGTCTCTAACATATGTTCTGCCGGTGTAATGACACATAGAAAAATATAAATACAAATCAGACGCTAAAGGGTTTATGCGTATTTTGATCATAACTGTTAGGTTTTAAATTGAGGCTATAGTATGACTAATGGGGGTCCTGAGTTGAATGATGATTCAACGGCTGTATTTCTCTGCTATAGTTCTAGGTTTAAGGCTAAAATGAGTGTTAACTCCTAGCCAGGCTCATCTAATACTCATGATAAATGATTACTCGGCTAAGTGGGAGAATGTGAGATTAAATATATTACTATGGTATATGCCCGCCGCGTTGCGGCGTTATGTTACCATTGGTATTCGACTGATATCGGTTCGGCTCGATACAGTACCCATATGATACATGCACTCGGTATAACAATCTACACATGTTTTACATCAACTGAAACCATAAAAACAGTTGTTTGGATGGTATTGGTTTGGTTAATTATGGTATCGGTGTATATAACAGATTTCTTTTCGCAGAAGAAGTTATATAAATATTATCAAAACCGGAAACCAAAAAATATGAGTTTGTTTTTATTTTAAATAGAAGAACTAAATATTTAGAAACCATTTTACGTTAATTATCTTATAAATATTGTATTGATGGTAAATCTCAGATATCTTTTTACGTTTGAAAGGTTCAATTTTTTAAATAAATAGTGTTTGACCAAAGCGGTCCAACCCTATAATGATTTCATAAAGACTTATTTACAATATAATGGTTTCATAAAGACTTATTCATAATTTAATTTTTTTTAACAGCCAACAAATCAAATCCTGAGCACTCTCGGGGTACCCACTGGACAAACGGAGTACTCCGAGAGTAACCCGAGTCGTCCACCACCAATTCCGGGGAAAACCCGGTAATCCATTCGACGTAGGCACGATGGTGAATTACCGGTAAAACCCGTTTGGCTCAAGGATCGAACCCATGTTTCCCTGGGTCTCCTATCACTACCCACCAATGCCTCACTCTTTTTTTGCACCAAGTGGGAATTGAACTTGATTTTTCAAAGAAGAACCCAAATACTCCTACCACTTGAGCTAGAGGTCATTAGCTATTTATAATTTAATTAAACTCAAATTTGAAGGGTAACCCACACGCCCTTAGGCACGATGGTGAATTACCGGTAAAACCCGTTTGGCTCAAGGAGCGAACCCAGTTTTCTCAGGGTCTCCTATCACTGCCCACCAATGCCTCACTCTTTTTTTTACACAAAGTGGAAATTAAACTTGAGTCTTAAAAAAAGAACCCATATACTCCTACCAATTAAGTTAGAAGTCATTAACTATTTATAATTATAATTTAATAAAAATCAAATTTCCAGCACTGTTCATGACGACTTTCGTTTAATATGTATAATTGTTATAATATTTAATCTTGTAGCCATTATAATCATTTATATTATATAGATCAAAATATATTAATAACCTATTAATAATTAGTTGGTAATTGTTGATGGACCATATTACCCTTATTAACTAATTAGTTTTCCTCTTAGGTGTATATATAAGGAGATTATTAGAGAGTTTAAGGGTTAAACAATTACACAATACACACAACCCTAATAACATCACTTTCGGCTCTCTCCATAACCGATTCCTTCCCTAGTTTCGGTTCATCACCATCATAATCTTATACCCTAAGGAGGAACCAGATCATTCTGACAAGTATGTCAAACTCAATGGCTGCATCTCTGACTGGATTCTCTGCTGGTCTGTCTGCTGTAACAGGTATGTTATTCATGTTTTCCATTATGTTTAAACAGAACTGATCAACAGCATATACCAAACAAACTTGCGATTAGTTTATGCACAACTATTTTAATCATTTTATCATAAATAAGGATACCTGAACAAATGTCTCGCCGACCAATAGTTTCCCTTGACGCATTTGCAGACAAGTGGCTCAGCTTAAAACACAAATTTATAGTATTAACATGTAAATCGTTACAACTTTTAAGAACAATATGACCCAAACCCTAACACGAACTTAAATTCTAAAAAAATACAGGTAATGACCAGAACGGTTGTGCACAACTTAGACATGTTAATCAACAATCACCTTAAACAGACCATTTTCAAAACAGGTACAAAAGGTAATCAAATTTATATGTAATTAGCTTCCCAGTTCATCAGTTGCTTTGACCAAAATCATTAAACAGACCATTAGCTTCACGTAGCTTTGACCAAGATCATCAGTTGCACCCCATGTGATTAGCTTCCCAGTGTCTGATCAAAAGCTTCACGAGTAAATATAATAATATATGCAAAGGAAGAATGAATATATAAAAAATTAGTGACCAAAAATGGCCAAAGCAAACCCACAGCCGCCGCCACAAACGTCCGTCCAGAAACGACCAGGTCATTGTTCGTTTCAAAGTGTTCGGTCTACTTTTCCATCATCTGAATTATGACCTGAACAATCAAGCAAATATACAAATCAACCAGTATGAGAAATTATGACCTGAACAACACGAAGCAAGCGAATCATGGCTTTAAGATCTTGTGTGTCAACTAACGGAGCTCCATCAGTTTCAACAGGCTTACTTCCAATTGACCTACGACTAATGACTCCACCTGCATTAAGTAGGTCAAGCTCATCAACGTCGGAGTCTGTGAGGGAACTTTGCCGGATTCCAATCATAAAACTTAAATGAGATCCGACCAGTTGTGCACTATAGTAACACATATATCATCAATACACGTGGTATGCAAGTGGAAAAAATATATAAATAAGAGCTTTTTTCACATAAACCCCCTAATCATTTTATTAAAAAGATTAGGTTATATGGGAATAATATGAACCTACCATAGAGAAGAAATCACTCTTATCGTCACAATAAGATGGAGAAGGAGTGGTTTTTTCGTTCTCTTCATCAGTTTGAGTTTCAGCAGATGCAGCTAAAGACGGAGTGCTATCACTCTGAATGTTTTGAACCAAATACATACATGCACATCATCTGGTGTTCTCGAAGCTTAAGAAGTTCTTCTTCTTGAGGCTTTCAACAGTATCCTTGATGCTTACCTCCATTGGTGTAAAATTAATACCTAGACTTTCCGCTTTTGCTCTTGATACACTGTAAGGTGTAGGTTCAACACACTCGCTATCTTTACACCTACAACATTTAAGTAATCCAGATTTTGAGCCATCAGGAACAACGAAATCTAGCTTCCAAAGAAGCCCAAATGGATTAAGTGAACCTTAGATTGTTTATGTTGGGTATGATCTTGATGTTACGGGTCGGTTCAGGTCAAGTACGGGTCAATGTCGGGTCAAGTTAAGTAGCAAACGAGCCATGGGTCAGCATCATTAAGGTGCATAAATAATCTAAAATAACAAAGAAAATATAGAGCTATCACTAACCATCGTTTCAAAAGGCAAATCTTTGTCTTTTTTCCCAGGGGCCTAAAAAAGTAAAGCATGAGAATTTACTATATATCAAGATAAAATAAATATTCAACACGAATACATAAAACACACATGTTACCTTGAGATAGTCAAACAAAATTAGACACTGAACAAGAATATGGCGTCGAAAACTTGGATCCTTCAACTGTATTAGACCAGAAAACGTAAATGATGAGTGTAACCAATATGGGATTGTTTTTAAATGCAAATGCCGATACGAAAAGAGTTCAAACCTCTAGGCCCATTAAATTACTACTCGTAAAATATTTTATACTGAATGTTGCAGCTTCATCCTCAAGATTGTTAGCACTACCCTCTTCATCGCTCAAAGGTTGCGCTTCAAATGTATTCAAAACAACCTGCACACCATTGTGAAAAAACAACCGATTTTAAAAAAAGTAAACATGAGTGGTTGGCAGGGCTGCAAATGAACCCAACTAAACGTTCAGCGAACCGTTCGACGGGAAGTTCGTTTATGTTCGTTCGATTAATAAATGAACAGACACGAACAAGAAATTCGGTTCGTTTAGTTAAATGAACGAACATGAACAGAGGTCACGTTCGTTCGTTTATGTTCGTGAACATTCAACAACATGTTCGTTTGGGTTCGATAGTTCGTTGGGGTTTTAATTTTTTATATTTTGTATTTAAATACTTCAAAATTCCCATTAATAAAATATTTAATAAATAAAAGTGTATTGTATTTTATTTAGATTATTTAATAAAATATTAGGTTAATATACTATAGGTGGATCTACGTAACATTTGTGATGAAAGATACCGATTTTATTCAAAATTTAATACATGTTCCTTTGCGGGGACCCACTTGCTAGCAAAGAGTGCTATGAATGGCAAACCAGTTCCGAATGCAGGGTACCTATATGGCACTTGCTCTTGTCGCACTGCACCACACAAATTGTCAAACCAAATGGCAAACAACTGCATATTAGAAAATAGAGACACTATAATTAGATCTTGTAGTTACCAGGCTCGATGATATTCAATCCACAAGATTGGATAATTGCATCCTCGATCGCTTTCTTCTTTGCCAAGCTGCACAGGTTTGAAAGGGAACGTGATTGCCTCAGACATATAACAAGCTGGCATTAATCAATTACTATGACTACCTTGGAAATCTCCACTGCTTCTTGTTTCAGTATATTGGACTCTTCTTCCACCTTTGCCATCCGAGTTTCTGCTTGTACAAGTTCCGCTCTAGCAAATGCTTCATTTCCTTGCTTCTTTTTTATTGCCGACTTCTTTTTCATTATTGCTAAAGTCAGTCTTACCTCCAAGGATCTACTCATCTAAAAAAAGAACAAAAAAGGATCTGATAATAATGATCACCCAGTGACCTCAATGCTAGTTTTGATCAACAGTTGCTAACAACAGCAGTACCTCATCATGTAATTCAAGAGATCTATCTCCTTTATCCGATAAACTTGTCACATGAAGCTGAAGCGACTCCATTTTAGTAAATAAAAGTTTCTTATGTACATAAGCTTCTCTAGCAAGCTGCAAAGAACAAGTAAACTCTCTTGTAAATGTGGCACCAACTTCCACAGAAAAATCTGACAGATGCTATTAGATCCTAGGAAACGAGATTAGTCGGTTGCAAGTTACCATGTCATTTTTCTTCTTTACACATTGCTGCCTATCCGTAAGTTCATGCACCTTTAACATAACATCTGAGCAACTGTGATCAGCTTCATGTTTTGCTTGTTCTGTAGCTTTTTCTTCATATTCCACTTTGTTCATTAGGCTGATAACCCAATCAATCTTTGAGTCCATAGTTTTCTGCAAAAAAACTATGTTTTTAGTTCTCACATAAAGGTAAAAATTATCTTCCAAAAAAAACTATGTTTTGGTTCGTACTGAAACGGGTCCGAGTGAGTCACTTTGACAAAAGGTCAAACGGGTTCAGATTAACGGTTACTTCTTTCTATCTATGTATGAAACTTATATTAAAACTTATGATGTATCAGAGGTTATTAAGTTTTGGATGGATACTATAAGCTGATATGATCAATTTATAACCCTAATTCAATTGGTAGATACATTCAACTCCATCTAATTGTAACATTTTTGGAAATCCAAATCAATAAAATCTCTTTTGTTCGGCAGTGGACATAATTTAATTAAATGTCAGGTTAGTCCAAAATATATAAATTAAAAGAACAGTAGCTCAACTGAGATTAACAAGCACATGACCAGCAGTATCAAACAACCATATACAGCACCCACATCAGCAATTTTAAAATAGTTCTCGTTTGATAGTTCCAATGAAACCACAACATGATCTGAAGTGAAGAATGTGACAACTTCAGACAATTTAGATACATTCAAATCCAGTTTTGAAAAATAGTATTAACCTAATCATAGTTCAGACAATGTTAAGAGGTTATACCAAAAAAACACTATAGCGACCTCAATGTAGAAGAAAATTTTGACAATTTGTTAATTAAAGAAACAGGTCTTACCTTTTAAAAGGCCGCTAGAAATAGCTGCTCGAGCACATGTACCATTTGATAGAGTAGTATCCACCTACAATCAAAGTAAAACAGAGTAAGAATTATAGAAAACAGCATGAGATAGATGATAGATCCAGAACCAAACAGTATAAAATCTTCAAAACTGATAAAATAATATTGTACAAATCATCTGCAGGCTCTATAAGAGGACCCGGGGTGGGGTGAAAGTTGCACGTGATACAACTTCTTCACGCGTGGAAAAGTGTAAAACACCACCGCCACTAGCAAGTGATGGGCCAAAATTTTATAACGCGTGGATTTCTTGACGCGTTGAACATTTAAAAAGCTACCGTTGGGGGTGTTTATTTTTTGAAGGTTTTTTATATAAATTCCATCAAACCTTCTCCCACTCACTCCAAAAAATCAAAAAATCCTCCATTTCATTCCAAAAATTCTGCAAATCAATTTACATAATTTTACAACAAACATGGAAGGTTCAAGCAAGAGAGGTGCGGGTTCGAAAAAAAGAGGTTCGGGTACGAAGAAAAATCCCGCAAAAAAGAGGTTCGAAAAAAGAGGTTCGGGTACGAAGAAAAAAAAGAGGTTCGAAAAAAAGAGGTTCTGGTACATAATTTTAAAAAACTGTGTTTAAAAAAACAGTTTACTTTTTTATTAAAAACAGCTTTGAAAAACCATTTTAAAAAAAACAGTTTACCTTTTTATAAAAAAAACAGATTTTAAAAAAACAGTTTTCAGTTTTATAAAAAACAGATTTAAAAAAAACAGTTTACAGTTTTATAAAAACAGAATTTAAAAAAACAGTTTTCAGTTTTAAAAAAAACAGTTTACAGTTTTATAAAAAACAGAATTTATAATGTAAAAAAATAAAAAAATTAGTGAGTGATGGAATTTGTACAAGTGATGACCATTTCCAGCAAAAAAGGGTGTGAGTGATGGAAATAATGGTTGATGACATGGCAGAACCTGATTGGATGTTGTGAGTGATGGAAATGGGTGTGAGTTATCCCACCCCTACCCCCCTAAGAAGGAAGAAATAGAGGAATACACTCATCCTATCTGCTGTCATCGCGGCTTGTACGTTGTTTCTCATTTTATACTGGCTTTCAAAGTGAAAAAAGCTATGGTATAATCATAAAACGGAAAATAATATTGTACTTCAAAGGCATTTTTGCCATATTTGGTATAAAATTAGGGACTCAGGTACAATTTTTTTTTTCTTTTTTGTTTTGCACAGTAAGCACATGCACTGATCTTGAACCAAATAGTTCAGTTTGTAATGCTATGTTGCTTCTTTCTACTGGTGATTAGTGGCGGTCTGGTTTTGAAGGTCAAACCGTTAGTAAAATGTTTCATTTGTAAATGAACACTGCTGTACTTTCTGACAAATGATCTATGAACTATTCACGGAACATTTTGATTGTTGACACACTGAAAAAAGCAGCACATATGAAAGAAACTATTTGGTGTATCATATCATGATAACAATTAATAATTATAATAAAAGTTCATTAGAGTTACCCACCACTTCAAATTGCTACTGATTCCAGATGATGATATTGATGTTGAGCTTGTTCTGTTGGATGTATGTGAACTGCCTGTAACTGTATCACCATAATCTTGATTAAATTAAAACCCTAAATCAAGAAATGGGTCTGAACAATATTAGGATGAAATTTAAAGATAAATCAACGGTAAACTACTAAACTCAAAACCCACAAAGATAAGTGAAAAGGATTGAAACTTTGCATGGTCAATGAACAAGATTGAGATGTAATCATACAAGTTTAATAGTAAGCAACTGAAAACGCAAAACCCACAAATAATCACAGAGATTTGAGTATTATTGTACCTGAACTGAGGTTGCGAGTGGTGGTGGGAGCTATATTACTTGAAGAACTGCAAATACCCATGATGAAAACAGCTGGAAATCAGAAGGGCATAGTTGAAATTGTTGAAGAATAAGAAGGGTGTTAAAGATTTTGTTAATACTATGAAGGTGGGTTTGTGAGATCTGACTACTTTAATTTAGGATTTTGTGATGTTAAGGTGTGGAATTTGTGTATGTACTATGTAGGGAAAGCAATGTCGTTATTCGGTGGGAGTTGGAGGAAAGGAGACCGAGGTTAGGGTTTGCTCCGCCGTAGATGACGGTGTTAGGGTTTTGATTAGGGTTTGGAACGGAAGATGGAAAGAAATGGGTGGGGATACTGAAGCGAAAAAGATGGAAAGCTCGAATTTAAGAGAGAGAGACCAGAGGAAGAGAAGATCTGGGTTTGATTTGAAAGTTAAATTAGGGTTTTTTTTCATCTTGGAGATGAGGGGGGATTCAAAATTTGGACGGGCCTTAAAGATGTTGTACAACATGCATTAAATGTGTTTTAATTAAAGTGGTAAATTACCTTAAGTTGCCCTTGCAATATGTATTATATATATATATATATATATATATATATATATATAGGGGAGGGTTCATTGGGGAACACTAAAAAAGTGGAAAACGGGGGAACACTTTTAAAAATTATACTTAACATGTTAAAAAAAATATTTTTTTAAATTTTTTTCGGCGCTTTTTCTTATAAATACAAGTAAAAACATTTTTGATAAAAAAAATCAAAAACTAAAAATATAAAAAAATGTTTAAAAAACAGTTACATCTTATAGAATTAACTTAACATGTTAAAAATAATTTTTTTTAAAAAAATTTTCAGCGCTTTTCTTTATAAAAAGGAGGAGAAACTAGCCGAGTAAAAAAATAATTTTTCTAAAAAAAAAAACAATTTTTAGCCTTTTTTTTAATATTTTTAGTTTTTAATTTTTTTATTAAAAATGCTTCTACAAGTATACATAAGGAGAAGCGCCGAAAAAGATGTTTAAAAAATTAATTTTTAACATGTTAAATTAAATTTTTAAGAGTGTTCCCAGGTTCCCCACTTTTTTAGTGTTCCACAATGAACCTCACACTATATATATATATATATATATATATATATATATATGAAGCCGCTAAAATAGAAACCATCCCTAGTTGTAAGAACCGTGAGAAACACTCTCAACCAATCAGAAAAAAATGGGTATTTTGGTCATTTACCCCAAATGTCAAATCCACTCTCTCTCTCTTCATTTAAAGTCACTGACTTTATAACCAATCTCCTCTCTCATCTCTCATTATCTCGTTCACATCCACATCCAACCACCAGTTTGTCCCTCTCTCTCTCGCTGCCTAACGGCAGTCACGTCGGACACCGGCGTGACGCCATCGGTTGGCTCTCCGGCGATACTTACCTACAACCCACCCACACCCCTCGGTTCCCCTCTTTCCGACGACAACCACCAGCCAAACACCCCCCCCCCCTCCGTAATTGGCCGGCCATCAACTGTGGTGGCGGCGCGTGATGCCGGTGGTTCAGTTCTTCAGTGGCGGTGGAACACGAAGAGAGAGAGATAGAAAGACTGGCACCGACGGGGACGGGCTGACGGCAGCGCCGCCGTGAGCGGCGGCGGTCCTGGTTTCCTCCCGACGAGCGTCTGTGAATGTAGAAGATGATGATGTTCAGCTCAGAGTTGATGCTCGGGTCGACTTTGGAGGTTATGGGTTTAGTTGGTTCAAGACTAGGTTTCATCAGATTCTTGTTCGAGTAAGTTGCATATTCGGTTTATGCTTTGGTGCGATTGGGTTCGGATTTTGTGAAAGCGAGTCAACAGTTTCGGGTCAGATTTGTTCAAAATAGTTGGGTGTGTTCGATTGAGATTTGGTTCAAGTCAGATTGGATATGGTCCGAGTCTGGTTTGGGTGGTCGGGTGTCACGAACAAGAATCTGATGAACTCTGTGGGTTTGATCTGTTGATTTTGTATCAGTAAACAATGTTCTTTGATTTTATGGTGATATTTGATTTTCTGGTGAATTTTGGCCTGTGTTCTTGATTTTCTGGTGATTTTTGATCAGTGAACTATGTGGGTTTGATCTGTTGGGTTGGGTGGCGATGATGCAACAAAAAAAACCTAGATTTTGATGACGATGGTGCGGCAAGGATGGTGGAGGGTAGGTTTTTGAACATGCAACCCCACTTTGCAGCCTTTTTGATTATCGGAAAATCTGAGCCAAACCCCTTTTTTTCGAGATACACTTTGTTTTGATGTTGTTGGTTTTTTATATTTTTTCCCTAGTCGATGACGATAACAATCTATCTGAGACACATACCGAGTTTGCGATTTCTGGGTGCGTTCGTTTTTGTGTAAAAAAGTTTTTGTAAAAAAAAAATTTAACCGTAAACTTTTTAACGTAAAAAGTAAACTTTTTAACGTAAAAACGTAAAAAGTTTAACTTAAAACATAAAAAGTTTTAACGTAAAACGTAAAAAGTTTAACATAAAACGTAAAACGTAAAAAGTTTAACGTAAAACGTAAAAAGGTTAACGTAAAACGTAAAAAGGTTAACGTAAAACGTAAAAACGAAAAACGTAAAAACGTAAAAAAGTAAAAATATTAAAAAATCTGTAAAAAAATATGAATTTAAAAGGCTTTTAATAAAAAAAAGTGTTTAAAAAATAACAACTAATATAATAATACAAAAAAAGTAATAAAAAATAATAAATACAAAAAGACAAAAAGTGTAATTTTACTAAACTACCTTTTTGTATTAAAATATTAAAAACATAATAAGACAAAAATTATTTAATATTATTTTTAATACTTTTAATCCTGTTCATCCATCTTGTTGATCTAGTAGTTAGAAAATGGTTCTCTCGGTTCTTACAACTGGAGGTGGTTTTCATTTTAGCGGTCCCATATATATATATATATATATATATATATATATATATATATATATATATATATATATATATATATATATATATATCGAATATGTCCATACTTATGCATATATATTACGAAGCGCAACTCGTAGATATGTATTGTGAATAAGTAGATATAATGAAGAGTCACCAACAAAATCGTTTAAATCACGAAAATCTTAATATGTATATGTAGATGAATACACACACACACACACACACACACACACACACACATATATATATATATATATATATATATAAATGCCAACATAATCAAAACAAAGACTTTTTGAGAAAATCTCGAAGTTATGTGAAAATTCTAAGTATCGGAGAAACTTAGTTATTTGTAGAATAATTGGTTAGTGAATCGTTCTTACTTTATTTAGGACGAATAAACCAAATTGAGGGATTGCGATATAAAACGCACCCAAAGGTGAGTGTCATAGAACCCCTCTTTTTACTGTTTTATTAACTGTTTTCGGGGTAAAGAACACGTCTTTAAAAAGAATGAATATATGTTTTCATATAAAACATAATTTCAATTAAATGTATTTTAGTGAGAATTCACTAAAACGTCATTTACTATCTTATATACTGTTTTTAGAGAAAAACATATCGTTAAAAACAAAGTATATGTTTTCATATAAAATATGCTTTCAAATTATATAAAAATGTATTTTCATTGAGAATACAATTTTTAGAGTATCATAATATGTTTATGAACTCAAAAAATGTGTAACATAAACTGTTTTCAAGAAAAACGAATTTAAAAATGTATCATACTGGTTTCGGGGAGAAACTGGGTAAATAGACGACGTTAGGGGTATAACGATCGTAAAGATTTAAAAATGAATTTTTAAATCTAAGTTGGAACAAATCAGTCAGAAATCTTAAGTGTGTAAGTAACGTTATAGGCTTGCATAGTGAGGGGATGCTGTTGAATTTGTACAACGCCAAATATTAAATTGTTATTCAGTAGGTTATATGTAACATGGAATTGAGGATAGGCATAAGATGCATCACAACCGATTTAATCTCATAAGCAGTATACGCGTGGAATCGTTGATATATCTATCGGGTTGACTACCCCGTTGTGATCGGTGGCTCTGGTCTAAATAGCGGCGAATTTGAATTTCTTTAATAGTCTAGTATGGATTGAAACCTCACTCGTTTTATATAGCTCGTAATGTCTTGCAAACTTACGAAACCGAAGAAATAACAAAATTTAATATAATAAAAATCATGAGTAAAAGTTATCATCAGATAGGCTTGCGAGGCTAATTCGGATGATTTCTTCCATGACATTTTATAAAGGAAATAAAATGATCTTTTCTTATCTATACGTGAACGTTATAAAACATAGAAATGTTTTATCAAGAAAGATTGTCCTTACCATGCGAAATACGGTATAGTGCTGATTTCAATAACATTACTACGACATTATTTTGAATGTCTTTTTTTTAAACATATGTAAATGATTTTAAGTATGTAATTGTTTTCAGACCACTAAGGGTCAAATAAGGAAGATTTCCTTAAACAAAAATCGTTACGAAAATTATACGTGAACTCACCTTCCATTGTGTTGACACTTGATTTTTACGTGTTCTTCAGGTACATGAGTTCGGCTTCAGGATTTTGGCATATCTTATGGTAGTGATGCTTGTCGTGTTTAAAATATTTTGGACATCTTTAAATATTAAAAATGGGACCGTGTGTAATTGAATCTATAAGGATTAAGACAACTAAGGTGTAACTACGGACTGTATCTGAACTTTAAACTCTAAAGTCATTCTGTTAATAAGTATATGTCCAAAATAAACAATGCATCGTCCACTAAGGATATTTATGGGTACCAACCTCCGTCACCGCCACGTTTGTATTTCCGCTGCAACGTTTTTGGGGTGTGACATAGTACACTTTTTTTGTATTTTTAGTCCATTGCGTTTTAGAAAAAAAAACACATTTTTGTGTTTTTAGTCCATTGCGTTTAAAAAAGACATTTCTTTTGTGTTTTTAGTGCATTGCGTTTTAGAAAAAAAGACATTTCTTTGTGTTTTTGTCTATTGCGTTTTAGAAACAACACATTTCTTTGTGTTTTTTGTCCATTGCGTTTTAGAAACAACACATTTTTTTACGTTTTTTTTCTCTATTGCGTTTTAGGAACAACACAATCCTTTGTGTTTTTTGTCCATTGCGTTTTAGAAAAAAAAACACATTTTTATGTGTTTTTGTTCCATTACATTTTAGAATAAACGCATTTATTTGTTTTTTTTGTCCATTGCGTTTTAGAAAGAAAAAAAAATTCTTTGTGTTCATTGCGTTTTAGAAACAACACATTTCTTTTGAGTTTTTAATCCATTGAGTTTTAGACACAAAACATTTTTTTTGTGTTTTTTTGTCAATTGCGTGTAACGCCCAAAAAACGGGCTTGGTAATTTTAAACCCGGTTAATATAAAGGAACGGTTAAAGTACCGTTAGTGGTAACATGAATATAAGTAACAAGATAAGAGTTTTAGTCTCATTTATTGTCAAACGAAAGTTAAGGGACCAAAACCGTTAAAAGGGAAACAAGAATTTTAATAAATAAAATTAAAACACAACACACACATAGTGTGTGTGTGTGTGTGTCGACTTCCAGGAGAAGGAAGAACAAGGGTTCAAACCCTAGATCATGAAGAAGCTTCAAATGAAGGAAAATTTGGAGCTTAAACATATGATTGAACACGAATTAATGATCACCTACACAAGGGGGTCATGAGGTATGTCTTAAAACTTAGATTTGGTGATCTTGAATGAAGTGGGTTTTGTATAATCCGTGAAGTAGGTTGAAATTTGAATGAATACTTGTTAATGCTATCATGTTGAAGTTGCATCATTGTTAAATTTTAGTTATTTGGATAAATTAGAATGAAATCCATTGCATGAGTGAGAAGAAGATAATCATGATGAACTTGTAGGTGTTATATGGTGATTATGTAATGTATAAGGTGGTATATGATAGATTGTGATAGATAAATTTGATGTGGAATTGATGATCATGAGATTTTGCTTGACAATGATGGTTTATGAGATGAAATTGGGAAGGACATGCTTGAAACACTTGTACTTATGCTTAGAAAGTAGTATGCACACCAAGTGTTTGATGAAATGTTTACGTGAAAATGATAAGTGAAGTTCTACGTTAACAATGGGTTAACTTTGAATGTGGTGGTCAATTTGTAGGATCATGAAGAATTAGTATATGTAGGATTGACTATGTGATTATATGTGCATATAACTAGGTGACTATGTGGTATGTGTATCATCACATGAGTATGAATTATATACGATGTTATTACTATGGTCTACCTTATTATGAATGACAATTTGAAAGTATACACGTAAGTTGGATAGTTGACTTTTGAAAGTCAACAGTGTATGAATGTAATGGATGGGCTTTTGGACACAAATTTTAGAGTAGAGAATTAGTGTCATGTACTAGATGATTTATGTGCTATGTGTGATGGTAATCTAGTTGCGTGAGATTTGAATGAGGTAACTATTAATATATGTTTCATGAATGCGAAAATGTGACTAATGCAAGTCATATGTGAATTATGCAAATGGTATGCCCATAATCAAGTATAATGGTGTGTGTGTGCTAACTAGAAAGTGTTGATGATAACGTGAGTATAGGGGCCATGTCAACATGGATACGAGCATAGAAGGGCAATTGGTCACGAGTAAATAAGGAAGTTATGCACAAACTTGGACGCACGAGGTAAGTGATTTCTGAAATCACTTTTTAGTTGTTTAAGTAAGGTAACGTCTAGTTAATTAAACATATTGACGACTGAAGTTAAATATGGCTTTTGGTTGTATGAATTTGGAAATTTTAGATAAGTAGATCAAACGGGTCAAAAATGAGATCTTATTGATATGAGGGAATGATGCTTAAATAATGGCTACGGTATTATAACCGGGTAATAAGTATAATTGTATATTAGTTTGCTAATTGAGAAACTGAGGTGCGGATTAATAGTTAAAAGACTCGGTTGTGAGTTTTAATTATAAACGAATGAGTTGTTTGGTAGGACATGAACGGGTCAAATAACTAGTAAATGAATGTAAAAGTCGAAAACGTATAAGTTAAGAATTTCTTTAGTCCGGATATTAGACATTGAGTCCATACGTTAGAGGACTGAATTACGACCGCGTAGGAAGAAACGGATTGTAAAACGGATAAAAATTGAGGGAGTTATGAACGTTTTCATGAAAAATGGTATTGCTGGGAATATGCAGCTCCCAGCTGCAAACTTTCTGTCGAAATTAGACTCTCGCGCCCCGCGAGGGATAAGCATCATTTCGGCCGCGGTCCGCCAGGGGGCTTCGCGCCCCGCGAAAGCATGAGCTAAACCTGCCACGGCCCGCGACATGCTATAAAGCTGGCAATCTGATTGTTTAATTGTTTGTTTTGATATACGGGCTTATCTAGACATGTTTTAAACCTTATATAACTAAAAACATTTCATGTTATATGAATATGTACAAAATTATATAATGGAAAGTTGCGAATATGACGTGTTGGAATAAGTACATGAAAATTTAAGTGGTAATTAAGAGCTCGTAAGTATGTATAAATGTAGTAATGTATGCATGTATGAATGTAATTCGCTATGTATATACGTAGGAATGATTTCAATACGTTTGAGTATTGACGAATAGTAATGATGTGTTTTGAGATTGGAATGTAATGCAGGTATGAGAACATCGGGTTCGTGAGGTAACGATGTCGAACTCGGAAAAAGAAAATACGAGAGGATAGTAGAATGAGTCTAAGCTTCTATTGTTAAATGTTATGCAATATTAAACTATATAAGAATTATGTCGTATGATATTGTTAACGACTAATGGTTAAGTTGTATGTGATGTCCAAAGGTACTACACGGATTTCTTCTACCTCTAACGAAGGGAAGCGGACATGGATCGAGTCGAGAGCAAGGATTGTACGAAGAGAACAGTCACATAGCTTTAATTATGTAACGCCTTAAAGTGTTAATTAAAAATGAATGTTTTGTATTTCTTTTAGTTAATGTTTGACATTTCGTATTTGAGCCGTCATGTGAGTAATGTGTCTAATAAAGAAAGAAATTTTTAAGGAACTTTTTCCACTGCGTCGTTTGTAAGATATTACGTGTTAGGGTGTAACATTGCGTTTTAGAAAAAAAAATCATTTTTTGTGTTTTTTGTCCATTGCGTTTTATGCATCAGGGTTTCCGATATTTTATTTTAAAAAATATAGCAATAGTATACTTGTTTTAAAGATTAAAAAACGCTCGTTTTTTGGTGCAATTTTTATAAAAATAATGTCGTATGAAAGAGTTATTAACATTTTAAAAATTGGGGGAATTGGGAGGAGAGAGAAACTATTGCCTTGGATGGACTAGAATACCCCTGAAGAATCACACGCGCCTCCTTTTTTTGTTCAGTTCCACCCATTTAATCTTAGCCCTTGATTACTCAATAGATGGTTAAGATTACTTCCTAACCTTTCTACCCAAATAAATTTCCTAGTATATCCTAACCCATTTAAATAAATATAAACGAGCTCTTTCTCTTCCCTTTCTCTCTCTCCAACCAACCCCCACTCCCACCCCCACCCCCACCACCACCACTAAATCTACCGCTGTCGCCAGCATTACCAAATCCACAAAACAAAACTGAAGCAATCATAGTTCCCCAAAGATCAGCCATGACAATTGAGCATCACCACCACTACTAATGACATAATCTCTTATTTGAGAAGGGATTTTTCGTCTAGAGATGAAGCTGAAACTTACTTTGTGAATCACCACTACTACTGCTGGTTTATCCTTTAATTTTAGCAGGGATTCTTCATCTAGAGACGACACAGAAACTAAGAAACGAATTCAAAAACTATCGATGCTTTCTCTGAGGATTCATCTAGATATAATGCAGATATTCAGCTTGTAAGTTCCAGGATACAGAATGCGGATGGTAAAACTTTTGTTGACATAACATCAGATGTGAACAATATAACAACCCTCCAAATTATTTTTCTGACACCCTAATATATTTTAAAATACCCCTATATGTCTTAAAATGCACCCCGTATGTGAAAACCGAGCCCTAAATATGAAATGTCATTAAAAATAAAATAAATACAAAATTTTATAAGCTGTCGCGGGGCGCGTAGCCTTTGGCTACTGCCTACACGGGCCGCGAGCGGGCAACAAACGAGGCCTCACCCTGTGGTGACACGTGTCAACACGTGTTGAACCTATTCGTGACCCGGATCAGCTACATCCTAGACCCCCCTATTACACGGGCCGCGTAAGCCTTAGCCTAACCTTACGCGGGCCGCGTAAAACTTGGATTTCAGCCCTATATAAGAGGGCATCGGGCCTTTAGTATAAGTCGCTCATTTCTTTCCTTTCTTAATGAAATTCTGAGTAGTATAAGTAATACTCGGGTATTATATCCCCCTAATTAGCGAGGTTCTGCTCTGTTGTAAGTATTATAATCCCAGTTACGTATTAGATACGCTGCCAGATTGATTCAGGGTTCCGTAAAGACTGTCGTGGTTCTGCCCGACGTAGTTATTGGAATACCGTCTCGAGGAGGGTATCGTTAATATAAATAAAGGGTTATTATACTAACATATGTACATTTGTGTAAATTATAGATTAACACCAGGAAACCCTTAAACGAAGTCTAAGATAGCAATGTAAGTTTATCCTCTTTTTGTAAACCTTTTTATAATCTATTTTTACAAAACCTTAAATGTTTTACAATGTGATTAAGCGGTGATTGAGTCTTTGTAGTTCTTCAATTACTGTCGGTATGTTGGGGTTTTGTATACAAAATGTGGAACACGTTATAATTGGACAACGAGTTAGCCAATGTGTAATATGACCCACTAGTCAGGATTGACAGTACTGAATGAGTAATTGTGTAGAAATAACTATTGTGATCGCTCTCAATACTGTGTTAATTGATGAAACTTTTCTTGATCAAATTGGGATTCACTCACCGGTATTTCCCACTGACAAATGTTTTTAAAACACGTTTCAGGTAACACAATGTGAAAGCCAATTAGGAAAAAGCCAGCTCGAGAGCACTGACGGCTTGGAAAAAATGTGGCTATAAAAGTTACCTAAAAGACGATGTTTTAAATTCAATAAAATAGGGTTTATCCCTATAAACATGTTGTAATAAAGAAACTTGGGTTTTTCCCATGTGATTATTAATATAAAATATGGTGGTTTTACTCTGATAAACATTTCCTAACTACGATCCTGATGTAATTTCTGATACCAAATTAATAAATGATACCACCATAAACGAATGTTCGCGTCCGCCCGTTCCCGGGACAGATAAGGGATCGGGGGTTGCGACAGAAGGTGGTATCAAAGCTTAGCCACTGATTCAGTCACAGAAGTGTTATGCTGACATCAAAATGTTATCCCAAGTGTTAGGAAATAAATTATAAAAATATGTGCATAATTGTATTTTATTGTTATGTGTTATTTGACTATTTGTTAGTTTACAGTATGAGTGATCAAGGACCCTCAGACGTGTATCGTCAGTTGTACAATTCACCTAGGAGTGAAGGTACTTCTTCCCAGCCTGCCCTTTCTGGGTATTCAGCTGATCAGGAAGAAGGGATGTTTGCCTCTAAAGCTCAGTCTGAAGAGCCATTCCCTCAGAAAAAGAGAGGATGGTTCAGTAAGGGAGCCTTTGAGCGTAGGAAAAGAATGCGAAAGTTGCAACAGCAAAGAGTCCTAGCAGCCGCTAAGCGAGAGTCAGATGCCCATACACAGGATATGCTTAATAGGAGCTTAGCCAATTTCCATATCCTAGCAACAACTGCTGCCGACCCAAGTCTGTAACAACTAGTAGCCCCACAACCCTTACCTTTAATTCCCACACAGCCGATGGAGGTAGAAATGCATGATTTCAATCCTGAGGAGATACCTAGGATACCAGTCCCTAATCCCTTAGACCCAAATTACGATCCATGGTTTGATGATCTTAGGGATTATGTGCCACGCTACCACCTAAACGAAGAAACCTTACCAAACCTAGCAGCCTATCCAGGTCTGGACCCTCTAGATCCCTACTATGACAACGATGTATACATTAGGGAAATCTTAGAGAATCCGTACCCTCAGGAAAATCCTATGCCACTGTACCCAGATCCAGTACCCGCTCCCGCACCCCTAATGAGTGCAGAGAATTTGCAAGAACTCCGAACTTTCGGAGAAGAAATCTTAGAATGTAGCGAGAGAATGAGGTATGTAGGGGAACAACTCGTCTGGAAGTATGACGAGCGCCATATGGATTTCGGGAGGAATCCATATCCATGAAGGTGATGGAGGTGATAGTAGTAATAATAAAAATAAATAATAATAATAATAATAATAATAATAATAATAATAATAATAATAATAATAATAATAATAATAATATCTATCGTAGTATAGACCACTTCGTGGTTAACGATGCATAATAGTGATGTAATTTTAATTCCAGTCCTAGTGTGTATTTGACGCATACTATAATAGAAAATAGTAAGTCGCAATGCTCGACGCTTTTGACCAATATGTGTATTGTGTGGTTATTGCCTAAACTATTAATTATTCTGTGATATTAATAATTGGTAAATGTTTAAAATTCAGATGGTCGATCAAGTGAATCTGGATAATAACCCGAAAAACCAGAATGATAATCTGAATAATGATAATCTGAATCATGATAACAATGGAAATCAAGCGGACAACAGTGCTATCCAACACATAGTGGCACAAGGAATAATAGATGCAATGCCATTCATTATCCAAAATGTTAGGGAAGCCGATAACAAGAGTAAACATAGTTGTAAGCAACCAACTGAACCTGAAAACAGCGTGAACAATGGACCTATACTTCAAGTGCCCAATTCCAAAAAGAGAAGGACCATGTCTTATGGTTGTTTTTATAAAGAATTCTGGTCTTGTAAACCAATGGAATTCTTGGGCAATGAAGGGGCCATTGCAACTCTACGCTGGATAGAAAAGACTAAGGCAGTCTTAAGAATAAGCAAGTGCGCAGAAGAAGATAAGATATTATTTGCTTCTAATCTGTTTAAGAATTCAGCAATAGAATGGTGGAACACTATCCTCCAAACCAGGGGAAGTGATAGAACTTACAATATAGAATGGGAAGAATTTAAGGATAAGGTGGAAAGGAAATTCTGCCCACCCAATGAGAAGGAACAGATAGCAAATAAATTTATAAATTTTAGGACGAATGGAGTGGATAGTAAGGGATACACTAAGTTATTCTTTAAATATGCTAGAATAGTGCCAACCCTTGCTTCACCTGAACCAGTCTTAATCTCCCGTTACATATGGGGATTGATTGGAGAGATCAGACATGTAGTCAAAGCAGCTAGACCTCAAACCATAGAAGAAGCTGTAGAACTAGCAAATACCTTGACTGATGAGTTAGTCCGTACCCGAAAAGAGGATCAAAGAAGGAACCTAACCCAGAAGCTTACACAAGAATTTCGTTCTGGAAATTCTAATCGTGGGAAAAATGTTGGCTCTACCTCTGCACCCTACTGTAGGAATTGCAAAAGGAAGCATTCAGGAAGATGCTCCATATATTGTAACTTCTGCAAAATATCGGGACACAAGGAAGAAGATTGCAGGAAAAAGATTAGCAACAGAATATGCTACAACTGCGGAGAACAAGGCCACATCAAGCTAAACTGTCCGAAATTAGCTCCAGCTAAAAACAACAAGAATACCAAAAATGCTAGAGCATTTGTTCTAATTGCAGAAGAAGCAAAGATGATCCCGGATGCGATCACTGGTATGTTTTTAGTTAATGATGTTTTTGCTAAAGTATTATTTGACTCTGGTGCAAACCAAAGTTTTATTAATACTTCATTTTGCAAACTCCTTAATCAATCATTAACTAAACTCCCACAAGAATGTCTAGTAGAGACAGCCAATGGGGAAACCATTAAGATTTCTGAAATCTTGCAGGGAGCAAGAATAGAAATTCTAAATCAGAAATTTATTGCAAATCTTTACCCCATGAATCTGGCAGGATTTGATGTTGTATTAGGAATGGAATGGTTAATAGCCAATAAAGCCAGAATTTTATGTGATCAAAAGTCAATTCAAGTAAATTCACCAAGGGGTGAAAAGATCACCATTAAAGGAAATAAAACCTCTAGATCCACAAAATTCATCTCTGTGATGAAAACAACAAGTTATATAAGAAAAGGGTCATTAGTGTATTTGATTTCTATAATCACTAACACTAAAGGAAAAGAATTAAAAGATATTCCAGTAGTATCTCAGTTTTCAGATATATTTCCAGAAGAATTACCAGGACAACCTCCAGACAAAGAAGTTGAATTCAGAATCCATTTAATACCAGGGACAACACCAATTACCAAAGCACCTTACCGTTTGGCACCTGCAGAAATGCAAGAACTAAAGAAACAGTTAGACGAATTGTTGGAAAAAGGATTCATACAGCCAAGTTCATCACCCTGGGGAGCGCCAATTTTATTCGTTAAAAAGAAGGACGGATCAATGCGTATGTGCATTGATTACCGTGAATTGAACAAGGTCACGATTAAGAATCGGTATCCATTACCAAGAATAGATGATCTGTTTGATCAGTTGCAAGGAGCACGATTTTTCTCAAAAATCGATTTAAGGTCAGGATATCATCAATTAAAGGTACAGGAGGAGGACATTCCTAAAACTGCCTTTCGAACAAGGTATGGTCATTATGAATTTACTGTCATGCCATTTGGTTTAACCAATGCCCCAGCTGCATTCATGGACATGATGAACCGAATATGTAAGCCATATTTGGATAAATTCATAATTGTCTTTATAGATGATATTCTCATTTACTCTAAAAGTAAAGAGGAACATGCAAAGCATTTGCACGCACTTCTAAGTTTATTAAGGAAAGAAAAGCTTTATGCTAAGTTCTCGAAGTGTGAGTTTTGGTTAGAACAGGTACAATTTCTTAGACACATAGTCAATCATGAAGGAATTCATGTGGATCCAACAAAAATCGAGGCAATTACCAAGTGGAAAAGCCCTGAGTCACCAACCGAGGTTAGAAGTTTCTTAGGACTAGCTGGTTATTATAGAAGATTTATTCAAGATTTTTCTAGAATAGCCATTCCCTTAACTAAGCTAACCTGTAAATCCGTTAAGTTTGAATGGGGACCAAAACAAGAAGAAGCCTTTAGAACCCTTAAGCAAAGATTAACCCATACACCTATACTAGCGTTACCAGAAGGAACTGAAGATTTTGTAATCTATTGTGACGCTTCTAAATTAGGTTATGGATGTGTGTTGATGCAACGCCAAAAGGTTATAGCTTATGCATCCAAACAACTTAAGAATCATGAGGAGACTTATTCAACTCATGATTTAGAATTAGGAGCTATAATTTTTGCTCTTAAAATTTGTAGACATTACCTATACGGTAGTAAGTTTACTGTTTTCACTGATCATAAGAGTTTAAGGTATATCTTTGGCCAAAAGGAATTGAATATGAGACAAAGATGATGGATGGAGATGCTTAGTGATTATGATTGTGATATCCAGTATCATGCAGGAAAGGCAAATATAGTTGCTGATGCTTTAAGCCGAAAGTATCATGAAAAGCCAAAAAGAGTACGTTCTTTTAAATTAAATCTACAAGTAGATTTAAATGAGCAGATTAGAAAAGCACAAGAATCAGTAATCAAGGATGATACTGAAAAGTTGAAAGGAATGATTAAGGAACTAGAACAAGGAACAGATGGAATTTGGAGATTCCATAAGAAAAGAATATGGATACCTAAATTAGGAAACTTACGCCACCTTATATTAGAAGAAGCCCATAAGTCTAAGTATACGATGCATCCTGGAAGTGATAAGATGTATCAGGACTTAAGAAAGAATTTCTGGTGGATAGGAATGAAAAAGGATATAGCAGCTTATGTTGCAAAGTGTTTAACCTGTTCACAAGTCAAAGCTGAACATCAGAAACCTTCAGGTTTATTACAACAATTAGAAATGCCAGTTTGGAAATGGGAATTAATAACAATGGATTTTGTTACTAAATTACCCAAAACAAGAAAAGGTAATGATACAATCTGGGTGATTGTAGACAGGCTAACAAAGTCAGCTCATTTCCTACCAATGAAGGAAACTTTCGGTATGGAACAATTAGCCAAGTTATATGTAAATGAAATAGTTTCTTTACATGGAATTCCTTTATCAATTGTTTCTGACAGCGATAGTTGTTTTACCTCTCATTTTTGGACAAGTTTCCAAAAAGCAATGGGAACCAAGTTGAATCTAAGCACAACTTATCATCCTCAAACGGATGGACAAAGCGAAAGGACAATTCAGGCAATGGAGGACATGCTTAGAGCTTATGTAATTGATTTCGGAGGTAATTGGGATGATCACTTACCATTAATAGAATTTTCTTATAATAATAGTTATCACACAAGTATCAATGCTGCACCATTCGAAGCACTTTATGGACTAAAGTGTCGAACTCCAGTCTGTTGGGCAGAAATTGGAGAAAAACAACTATCTGGACCTGAGATAGTACAAGAAACGACTGACAAAATCATTCAAGTCAAGGAACGACTAAAAGCAGCACGTGATCGACAAAAGAGTTATGCTAATAATAGGCGAAAACCGTTGGAATTTCAGGTAGGAGATAAAGTGTTATTAAAAGTATCTCCTTGGAAAGGAGTAGTAAGATTCATCAAAAGGGGAAAGCTAAGCCCCAGGTATGTTAGACCTTTTAAGATTATTAGAAGAATAGGACCTGTAGCCTATCAACTACAACTGCCAAAGGAAATGGCAGGAATACATGATGTATTTCATGTATCTAATCTCAAGAAATGCTTAGCTGATGAATCATTAGTTGTGCCTCTTAAGGATATAAAGGTAAATGAACAGTTAAAATTTGTAGAAAGACCTCTACAAATTGAAGACAAGAAAGTTAAGAATCTAAAGCACAAGAGATTAGTTCTGGTCAAAGTGAAGTGGGACTCCAAAAGAGGACCAGAATACACATGGGAGCTTGAATCAGAAATGCAAAGGAAATATCCACACTTGTTCCAGTAGACCTCGAGGACGAGTTCTAAAACAAGGTGGAGAGGATATAACAACCGTCCAAATTATTTTTCTGACACCCTAATATAATTTAAAATACCCCTATATGTCTTAGAATGCATCCCGTATGTGAAAACCAAGCCCTAAATATGAAATGTCATTAAAAATAAAATAAAAACAAAATTTTATAAGCTGTCGCGGGGCGCTTAGCCTTTGGCTACTGCCTACGCGGGCCGTGAGCGGGCAACAAACGAGGCCTCACCCTGTGGTGACACGTGTCAACACGTGTTGAACCTATTCGTGACCCGGATCAGCTACAGCCTAGACCCCCCCCTATTACACGGGCCGCATAGGCCTTAGCATAACCTTACGCGGGCCGCGTAAAACTTGGATTTCAGCCCTATATAAGAGGGCATCGGGCCTTCATTATAAGTCGCTCATTTCTTTCCTTTCTTAACGAAATTCTGAGTAGTATAAGCAATACTCGGGTATTATATCCCCCTAATTAGCGAGGTTCTGCTCCGTTGTAAGTATTATAACCCCAGTTACGTGTTAGATACGCTGCCCGATTGATTCAGGGTTCCGTAACCACTGTCGAGGTTCTGCCCGACGTAGTTGTTGGAATACCGTCTCGGGGAGGGTATCGTTAATATAAATAAAGGGTTATTATACTAATATATGTACATTTGTGTAAATTATAGATTAACACCAGGAAACCCTTAAACGAAGTCTAAGATAACAATGTGAGTTTATCCTCTTTTTGTAAACCTTTTTATAATATGTTTTTACAAAACCTTAAATGTTTTACAATGTGATTAAGCGGTGATTGAGTAGTTGTAGTTCTTCAATTACTGCTGGTATGTTGGTGTTTTGTATACAAAATGTGGAACACGTTACAATTGGACAACGAGTTAGCCAATGTGTAATATGACCCACCAGTCAGGATTGACAGTACTGAATGAGTAATTGTGTAGAAATAAACATTGTGATCGCTCTCAATACTGTGTTAATTGATGAAACTTTTCTTGATTAAATTGGGATTCACTCACCGGTATTTCCCACTGACAAATGTTTTTAAAACGCGCTTCAGGTAACACAATGTGAAAGCCAATTAGGAAAAATCCAGCTCGAAAGCACTGACGGCTTGGAAAAAATGTGGCTATAAAAGTTACCTAAAAGACGATGTTTTAAATTCAATAAAATAGGGTTTATCCCTATAAACATGTTGTAATAAAGAAACTTGGGGTTTTCCCATGTGATTATTAATATAAAATATGGTGGTTTTACTCTGATAAATATTTCCTAACTACGGTCCTGATGTAATTTCTGCTACCAAATTAATAAATGATACCACCACAAGCGAATGTTCGCGTCCGCCCGTTCCCGGGACAGATAAGGGATCAGGGGTTGCGACAAACATGGATTTATCATCATCTGGAGATTCCGCAAAAATCAACACCAGCGACGATAACCTTATAACCCCCAATCCTAACCACGACCACCACAGCCTAGGGTTTCAAATCGGAGCGCCTACAATGTCACACCCCAACCGATGGCGGAATCATCGGGGCGCGACACTAGGCGAATCAGATTGCTCAAGAGAATCCATAACAACTAATTTGCGATAATATTTAACAAGTTCATTATCCTATACTAATAAACAAATATTTCACAAACGGTTATCACAGATTTCATGTCACTCAAACAATACAAATCCGACGACCTAGATTTTAGGTGAGTTTCTAAAGTAGTCCTATCTTGATTCGTGATAATCTGCGTTTAACCTGCAACATACGTTAAAATAATGTCAATACAAAAATGTATTGGCGAGTATACAGGTTTTATATAGCATAAAGTAGATAAAAGCGCTGCGAATTTCCACATACATAAACATGATACACAACATATAAGCTACAAAAAAAAGACTGCCAGCTAAGTCCCGAGTTGACTGCGTTATGCGTTTGCGTTGTGCGAGTTTGTCTTAACTAGACCCCGTCGGGTGTGAGTCGAACTATAGCACTATACTAGTTAAGTTGGAACGTCACGGGTAATTGTCCTAGCACATATGTATCATGCATCATGTATGAATATGTACGTCAGTTATTCGCATGTGATATTAGTTTAGATTGTGTATTGCGTTTTGATAAGTGTGTTTTTTATATAAATGTATGTTACACCCCAAAAGTGTTTAAAGCGTTAAAAAGGGGGTCAAGTATACTCACAGCGCGTGTTCAACAAATAGACACGATCCGGTTGGAGGTTTGAGAGTGTCGGGTCAGCCTGCGTACGGGAACAGTTGCATAAGTATTCCTCAGGGCTGAACGGTCGAAGTTGAGCGAGTTAAGTGTTGTAACGATGCATAACAGAATGTCGAATGGTTGAGTGTTCGAATGGTGATCCGAACGGATGGGTTACCATTCGAGCAGATGGTCATCCGAGCGGATGACCATTCGAACGGATGGCCATTCGAATGATGTGTGTTTGTTTGTAAAATTGTTAAAACTTGAAGAGCGTTTGAAACGTTGAATAGTATAAATACCAGGTCATCTGAATGGATGGCCATTCGATCGAATGGTCATTCGAGTGGGTGACCTGTAGTTGAAGTTTTTCTCGTAAAATTTTCTAAATAAAAGTTTTAGTTTAACAGAGACGGTGTGACGACGTGTCAAACAACGGAAAACTCACCAAGTTCAACCCATTCGGTCGGGTGGTCTTAACCCATTCGATCCGACTCACTGTTCTTGATGGAATTTCATGTTTAACCCATTAATCAGTCATCTCTCCGGTGGAAATCCGTTTTCAAGCCGGCTCTAAACTAAGGAATGAGTAGGTAGTCTGATTGAGCTCGGATCCTATCTTCTTC